>JZKD02S0165135.1:84759-111072 GCA_000966675.3 Picea glauca | reverse complement strand
ATATTGCAATGCAAAGAGTCGGTCGAGGAGGGATGCGTTAATGCTCCTGGCATCGGAGTAAGTATGCATTAAAACCCCGGGGTGGCGGCTACGTGGGGCACGAGCCGCGCACATGACTCCGTGCCCCGCTGGCCATCCCCTTCCTCCATCCTCTGCCAGATGTCCCACGATGGCACCCCATCCGGGGTGGGAAGCCATTTTTTCATTTCCATTTGAAGAAACATTTTCTTGTCATTTTTTACTTTTATCTTCATTGAAAGTTTGATTTGGGTGCTTGTTGAGTGTATAGATTTTTGAGGAATTACTTGTCCTTTCTTTGTCATGCCCCTGGTATGGTATTAGAAAGGAAGAATTTGAAATCATTTATTCTTTTGAGTAATCATACATAGGAAAGTTTATTGCACTCAAAAGAAGATAACATTGAGGAACTTCATTGGTTATGGTTGTTTGCAATTGTGTTCATTTAAGAAAAAGAAACTATATTTTGTAGCTTACATCATTCCAACAATACTTTCTCCCTGTTGTAGATAGAGTTCATTGAAAAAAAAATTGCATCATTCATTTCTATTTCCATATTATTGGGTCAAGGTCTCACACAAAATTGGTTTCATTCCCGTCTCCCTCTTGAGTAACAACAACTTTAAAAAAAAAACATTGCGAAATCTAAAACTCATTTAATAACTTTTATTTTCTAGGGCTCTTTTACACCAACATTTGCTAGGCTAGAGCTTTGGAATAGGCTGTGAGACACACTCTCCAAAGCACAAAACACACAATATCATCTTGTGATAGGGAGTGTTTAATTCCATTTGCAACATTTTGTCCTGGGAAGTCCTTCTCACACAAGGGTCAAACCTGAGGTCGCATTGAGATTGGCAGAGTTACTCACACTACTTTTTGATCTCGATGTAGAGATTGCACGTATTATGGGGGTCTCTTGAAGGTATACCCACAATGATGAGTGGAAGCCTCTCGAGTTGATTTCGGGCTAGACACCTTGCCCTTGCACGTTGATCAGACTGTCGACTGTTTCCCCAGGCATCATTATTGTTCTTGGTAGTCTTAGTTGCCTATATTTTTAGGGTCTCACACAAGGTGACTGTGGAGGGGCAAGTATTCATGGTACCTGGAATTCACATTGGCTAGACTCACTCGGGCTCCTTGGAGGGTATACCCACGATTATGTGTGGGAGCTTGCACCAAGGTGTAAGTCTGTTAAGCAGGTCGTCAATGTAACTTTTCCACCCACTCTATCCTAGCCCCTTCTTGTCTTGACTTCATGGCGTTGGATTTCATCACCGACTAGTGACTTCGGAATAAGAAGGTTTTGTTTGCTTGGTCTGATTCCTAGATTTTATTAGCAAGTGTTGTTTTTTTTCATAATTGGCCATAGATGTTTTCCGTAAAATATTTGGTTCAGCCAACATTGACCCTCCACATCGTTCACGTAGGATGCAAGGACCACCTCCGGAAGATCCAGAAGTTTCCAAACCCTTTCTTCCTAACCCACCAGATGGATCTCCTTAATAGAGTGAGGTCCAAGAAAACATACCATTCCAAGCAGAAAGAACTAACTCTCTAAACAATTTTTGAATTGTTTATGATTCTCTAGATTCTTTCTGAATACCTCTTGGATACGAGAGACATATTCTCTGACTCAATTCCTCCGGAGAACTTGTTGTTGACACTTTTGGAATACCAACTGGACCTCTTACCGACCCGGAAAGCGAGGATCATTTTTGAACCACTGACATATTTCGAACCCTGGCTATAGTGCAAGACCTTTATGGCTCGGGGGTAGGTGTTGATATACCTGTCATCTCTGAACTACCCGAGACGTCTGCTACCTATACGATACCTCTAGATCACTTTAATAGCATGACTTGTTATAATTTCGTGGGTTCAGACACACAATCTGTTGGTCCTAGCTTGACCATCCCTCTTCAGATGGCCCATTCCACAATGGTCCCACATGCTATGACTATTCCCACTGGGAATATGGTGGTTACCTAAGCTCCCATTGGTAGACCACTTTAGTCTAGACCTATCCCATCTCTTCCTCATGGGTACCATGCTTTAAATACTTCTATCCCCATTCCTACCCAAGTTCCATCCGGAGCTTCTAGAATTTTTACTCCTCCTGGGTACAATGCTGCTTCCAGTTTCATTCTGACACCTTCCCAGGTCCCCTCTAGAGGGTCTTATCCACCTTTTATGGGAGGATTTGGCCCAAGTGGCTCCAATCTAATTGGAGGATATACTCCATCATTCACTTCTAGTTTTTAGATTCTTGTTGGAGGAAAATATAACACTAGGGGGCAAACTCAATTTGGAGGTCACACCCAAATTGGCACATCACCCCTGCTCGGAGGACAACCCTCACTCAGAGGAAAACCCCCACTTGGAGGTTATACCCCACCTTATGGACAAAACATTCCAGGATTGTTAGCCCAGTATTGGAACCTTCACATCCAGGGAAATCCACAATCATCTTGGGGGGGGGAAACCACAAGTTAGCTCCTTCATACCCCCTAGTTCAGGCCAGTCGTATCTCAGTTCTTCCAATCCCATTTGGGGTTCAAACATTCAATATAGTGTCCCTTTCCAAGGGAGCATCCCTAATCGGTACAACCCTACAGGCTACATGCCTCCACACTCACGTCTGAATCTATTAGGACCTTCGCCTCATATGTAGACTGCTTATAGTCCTACTAGTATACCGACGATACTCCCTCCCCAAAATCGTCAGTACCCTCATGTGAATAGACATTTTCCCTTTTTAGCCACTTTGGATCTACCTGACTTGTCTAGAATCTTGAATGACCCTTTCCTACCTTCTCCGCACTGGCTAGTTATACTGGCCAAACTACCATCCCACATTCCAAAATTTGGCGGTAAATTGAGAGAGGATCCAAACAACTATGTCATGACTTTCCACCTCTGGTGTTCATCCAACTCTTTGATGGATGATTCCATTCAGTTACAACTCTTCCAATGAACTCTCACGGTTTCGGCTGCAAAGTGGTATATAGAATTACCATGAGGTTTCTTCACCAACTTTAATACCATATCCATGGCTTTCCTTACACACTACCAGTTGCCAATCCATTATGAAACGGGAACCGAGATTTTGAGTTCCTTCTAACAAAATAAGGCCACTCAAATCTCCGATCACATTCATGAGTGGAGATGAAGACGATGTTTGATCAAGCTCGATATTCTTGATCAGTTATTGGCAGAGTGGTTCACAAAATCATTCATGAATAAAATCTCTCATGACATTGCCATGGGTGGAGTGGTCACAAAAGCATAGGCGATCAGTCACGCTTAGTACCTTGATCTCATTTATTCACAAACGGTTACTCATTACAACTTACTCCATGATGCACCTCGTCCTTCTACCATCACTACCTCAACTACCCATGCTGCTTCTCATGTGGTTGATGGTGTGATTGGCACTTTCCATGCTCAAACTTAATCTACACAAGCCTCTCTCACCAATCCCAAGTCTACTGCTTCTAATGTTAAAAATGGTCCGACTCCTACTCCTTCCACCAGAAAAACCTCTGAGGTGAACTCCGTTCAGTTTACCCCTACCGGAAAGAATAAATATAAAAAAGGGAAGGGTAAGAATAAGGAGGATAAAAATAACCTGCAATCTGAGAAAGCCAAAATGCAACCTACTGATGATAAGGATAAACACAAACCACGATACCCTTGCCTTATCTGTGGTGATGATCACTACACAAAATATTTTCCAAGACGAGCTGAGGTTACTAAGTTCCTTCAAGGGGCTGCGAAACCTCCCACACTTACCTTTTTGTCCCAACCTTTCCCTTCTCAACAACAGGCCCAATTGGTTATTAATGACCAACCTTCTCCCTCCACTACTTCCTATGTACTTATGTGTACTTTTGATTCAAAAAAGAATGACATTACACTTACCACTCGGGCCAAAGATTAAGCTTCCTTAAAGGAGAAAGTTGACGATATAACACCTTCGTTGGTTCAACAGTCTCCCTCAACTTGACCTCCCAATGATCCTCTTCATATCGAAAGATCGAGTCTTGATATCGTTCTTTTCCCTCCTCCAAAGGTTGTTGTTCAAAAGTCTGCTTTCAATCCTCATGCACGTGCTTCTCAGAACTACAGTATTGTAGAAGATCTGGCGCAAGAACCCTCTGCGATGTCAGCTCTCGAATTCCTTCAAAGTTGTCCCACTCAACGAAAGGAACTATTAAAGGCTATTGGTGGAATTGACCCTATGGATACGAATTTGATAGTTTTTGACCTGGAATATCACATTCCAAGGCTACCCCCTCAACTCGCATTTCAGATACAAGTTGTTGTCGTAGACAAGAACATTTGTAGAATAGTTATTGATGAGGGTGACTCAACATGCGTAATGTCTCTTGCCTATTGGAAATCCATTGGATCTCCTCCCTTAACTGAATCACACAACATGCTCAAAGCCTTCAATGTCTTTGGATTTAAACCCTACGATGTACTCCCCTCATTGCCTATTACGTTAGAAGGCAAATCAGTCAATGTTGAAGTTGAGGTCTTTGATGCACCTCTTGATTAAAACCTCTTACTTGGCCGTAGCTAGATTGATTCCATGCATGCAGTTGTATCTACTCTTTTCCATGTAGTACATTTTCCACACCAGGTAAAAGTTGTTACAGTCGACCAACTTGCCTTTTTTAACTCTAATGCTCGTACTAGCAACGTACCCTTCATTTCAAAGACACCCCCTGGGTATGAGAATGTCAGTGTGGGTCTACTAAAATATTTGACTTTGATGGGTACGTTCCCTATCCCTACACCCAATGTTCCACCTCCTTTGGTTGCCTTGATCAATATGATTTCCACCTTCGTTCGCGAAACCCCTGCATATTCTAACCCGTGGATAGTACCCGAACCCAGTGATTATCTTCTCTATGGTGACCAGATGCCTTTAAGTCTCGTTGAATCCTCTTATCAAAACATTCAATAGGAAAACCCTTCTGCTCCCTCTCTTGGTGATTCATCTCTTGATTCATTCCACGTTATTTTTCCTACGGACTATATTATCATGTCAATTATGTCCATGGAAGAAAACTGATGGGATGATGGGCATCATTGTTCCATCCTCTTCCTGGAGCAGCACACCTTACAGAGTTACCAACGGATATTGACTCCATCGACCGTTGTTGTCGTTTCTTCTGTTCTCGAGTCCACACACGATGTGTTATATGAAGGGAACTTCAGTAATTATATTTAACCCACTATCCCCCTCGACATATCCATTAAACCTGGAGTTTTCGAAAATGTTCACATCGGAGCTTCATGTTCCACCGATGAGGTTGTCACATATAAGTCCCTTTTTCAAGATTTTTGTGACATCTTCACATGGAGCTATGAAGAGATGTCGGGGATTGACCCCGATATTTTTGTACAAGAAATTAAGACGTACCCGAGTGCTAAACCCGTACGACAGAGAATTCGCCCAGTCCACCCTCGTAAGGCAGCTGTTATCAAGCTTGAGGTCAAAAAACTTCTTAAATTTGGATTTATTTATCCCATGGATTTAATTGATTGGGTATCCAATATATTTCCAGTTAACAAGAAAAAAGGTATGATACGTGTCTACGTTGATTATACGGATATCAATAAATCTTATCCTAAGGACAACTTTCCCACCCCCTTCGTTGACTAGATCATCGATGATTGCACCGAGAGTGAAATGTTCTCTTTGATGGATAGTTTCTATGGATATAATCACATCAACATATTTCCCGTGGATCAACACAAAACCGCTTTGATTTATCCTTGGGGCACCTTTTATTATCGGAAACTACCCTTCAATTTAAAGAACGTCAGTGCGAATTTTCAATGTGTCATGTCTTATAGTTTTCATGATATCAAGCACATTGTACAACCATGTCTAGATGACCTATCGACACATTCCATGCATCGTAGTGACCATCCAACACACCTCCGATCCATTTTCCTTCATTGTCGGTTCTATCGTATACGCTTAAACCCACACAAATGTGTATTATGTGTGGATTCCGACCAACTTATGGGATTTATTTTATCTCGTCAAGGGATCAGGGTAGATCCTTTGAAGGTCAAGGAGATTCTCAATCTCCCTCCTCCTTCCTCACTCTGCCAGCTTCAAAGTTTGCAAGGGAAGGCAAATTTTTTACATTGTTTCATCCCAAACTACGTTGAGTTAACGCTTGTATTTACTCAACTGCTAAAGAAAGGTTCTGATTTCGTATGGTATACCACTACCAACAAAGATTTTGAATCTTTGAAACTGACTTTAACCCGTACCCCACTACTTTTCCCACCCAATTATACTCGATATTATTTCCTCTATATCGTTGCTTCGGACTCTACCATTGCCATGGTTCTAGTCCAAGAAGACGATTTAAACGATGAACATGTCATTTATTATTTGAGTCAGAGTCTCATGACTACTGAAGCCAAATACTTACATGTTGAAAAAATGGCCTTGGCATCTGTTCAAGTTGTCCAACGTTTCCATCACTATATCCTATTATGCAAGACCACTATAATTTCTAATTGCAACACATTCGTACACGCCAATTTCAAGGGGGGAAATACTCCAAATGGATAGTGATTCTCTAGGATTTTGACTTAGAGTTCGAATGCACTAAGTCTAAGAAATACTTGGTGTTTGTCGAACTGATATGTGACCTTCCCTGCATTGAGACAAAAAATGTAGTCGAGGATTCTTTACCTGGTGAATCCCTTTTTCTGATCAGTTTCGATGACCTTTGGTATGGAGATATCACTATTCATCTCCAAACTCAGACTTTCTGGCCCGATCTGTCTAGCAATGACCATCGTCGCATACATTACTAGGCCCATCAATATATTATCCTCGGTGACACTCTTTATTGTCGTCGGGTTGAATCTGTTTTTCAATGATGTCTCACCTATGATGAGGCTGAGAAAGCATTGAATGACTGCCATTCTAGAGCATGTGGTGGTCACATGTTTGGGTATGCTACTACCCAAAAGATCTTATGAGTAGGGTATTTTTGGCCTTCTTTATTCAAAGACTGTATTATTGCCATCCAAAAATTCCATCCTTGTCAAACATACAACAACAAGATACGATCTCATCTCGCTCCTTTACACCCTATAGTTTCCATTGGACCTTTTGAAAAATGGTGCATTGATTTCATGACGTGTAACCCTCACTTGGTCGGGGGGCATGGATACATCATCGTAGCCGTGGATTATTTCACAAAATGGTCTGAGGCGATGCCTACATTCAATAATACTAGAAAAAATGCATCCCTATTCATATTCAATCATATCATCACACGATTTGGAATCCTGCAAGCTATCATCACCAATCATGGTAGCCATTTTCAAAATTTCATGATGTCCAAGATTACCAAAAAGTTGGGCCTTCGACATGAAAACTCAACCCCCTACTATCCACAGGCCAATGGCCAAGTTGCAATGATAAACAAGGTTCTCATCACTTTGCTTGACGGATAATAGGAATTCACAAGACAATTTGGCACACGATGTTGTTTTCATCATTGTGGGCCTATCTAACATCCGTAAAGTCCACCACGAGATTTACACCTTTTCAGTTGGTGTATGGTATCAAAGTTATTCTGCCGATTGAATGTGAGATACTGTCATTGAAGCTAGCCGTTGAACTTCTCCCCAACACCTCTATGGAGGAAGAACACTATTGTATATGATGCGATTAGATGAAACCCGTCGTGATTCCACCCTGGTTATTGAAACCCAGAAGAAACTCATAAAATCCCAATACGACAAGCATGTCAAGCCGCATGTTTTCTCCGAAGTTGATCTAGTTCTTCTCTATGAACAAGATCATGATTTACTAGGGGCCAGAAAATTTGAGGCTATGTGGCGCAACCCTTATATCGTCAAATGAGTGTTGAAGAAGGGAACTTATGAGTTAGTGGATTATGTTGGAATTCCTTTGAGTGAACCCATAAATGGGCTTTACTTGAAGAAGTACTATGCTTAGACCATCTTTTCATGAGTGCTTGTATTTTTACTATATCATACTTTTGTGTGCTTTTCGTTATTTGGTTTCAACCCCCAACTGCTTACCTTGCATTGTGTTTGGTTTCCAGATGTCAACATCTTCACTATCCTATATTGGCTTCACTGGTGGTGCTAGTCGTAGTACTCAGAACCTAGATTTTGTTGCTTGGGCAATCTACACACCCACAAACAAACTTATCAATCTGCAAGGTTTTTTCCTCGGTTGTGCAACCAATAATATCACAGAATATGGCGTAGTCATCGAATTGTTGACCGATTCTATTTCACTTGGGATTCGACAACTTGTTGTACGACTTGATTCACAGCTAGTAGTGCTATAGTTAAGTACCATCTATACTATCTGAAGCCCTAATTTGTTACGGGTATATTTACGAATTCACCTCTTAGAATGTTATTTTGATTATATTGAGTATCAACACATTCCTAGATGTCTAAATACATTAACTGATGGATTAGCTAATTATGTGTTAGACAGAAATTTGAGACATCTATAAATCCAATCACACATAACATGTTGTATATAAAGCAAAGTAAGTCGGTAGAAGCCTCATGTATATATATAACGATAAAAATGTTTTACAAAAAGGTGTTTTATGTCCAAAGACCAAAATATCAAAATATGAAGCCCATGGATTATACAAAATACCATCATAGATGATGCTCGCGGTAGCATACTACTTCCCATGCTACCCTATGAAGTATTCAACTGAGTGAACCAAACTTGCCTATGGTGTGGCGCCGATAACGCCTAGAAATCTCGTTGATCGGGATGTTCGGGATGTCTGTTGTCAAACCCTCTAGATTCTGCTTGATTGCCTCATAGTCGTCAACATCCCATCGAACTACTACAGCTGCTTCCCCTCGTCTCTGAATGGGGGATTTACTTGCAGGATGGCGTGGCCCTACATCTACATGGTCAAAATATTTGATTAGTCATTGGATAGAGAGCATATATAAAAAACATATTATATTCTAAAAAATTCACAAAAACACCATAAAAACAAAATGTTTTTCTTACCTAGGTCCCCCCACTGAAAACCCTCAGGTAGAACCAAATTGGGGTCACCTCGAAAGTCCAAACCGGCATAGGTGTAATCATCTATCATCAATATTTGAGGCCTCGACCATTCAAATAATGCATCGTTGTATTTAATAATGGGGCCCGCTACATGTCAATCCATGAGATTGCACCACCTTTTCATCCTCGAATCACGTGGTGTTGGTATACCCCACTCTACATGTAGGCGTAAATGAGGGACTCTTTCTAAAAAGAAAGACACCAAAATAGATCCATACCCAAATTGTTTCAGGTCTCCATTCTTGCTTTTGTTTTACTATGTCTTCATACTGCGAAGAAGACCATCTCACCAGTTGAACACATGAGGTTTTGTGCATTCCACGACATACTGAAAATAACTTTGGAGGGCCATGTGTAGAGATGCAATTCCTTCCATATGCGTAATGGTAAAAAGGATGGTCCATAGAGTTAAATCCCGAACACCTCTGATGGCTACCTTACCTTTGCGTCTCTCGGCCTCAGGTTCACAGTACTAATGAATGTATTCGCTCATCGACAAACCACCACCTCGACCTCCTGTTAAGGTAACATGTGCTCCACGATGGGATAGCCCCATCAAGAAGTAAATGTCTTTGATATCCAAGGAAATAATGTGTACACCCACATGAAACACCTGCTGGTCTACATCCAACATGTGGACCAAGTATTCTAGTAACCTTAGTTGAGCTCTCATGCCCTGGATTTAATTTTTTTTTAACAATCTGCACTGTCGAAGGGAATTAAAGATACCTGGATCATTCAAGGCCATGAATTCATCATCCTCATATTTCCATTCTCTCCATTCCAACATTTTGGCAATCAAAGATCTGCACAGGGATGGGAAAAGGAAGTTAGCATCTTCAATCATTGATTTTGAAATTCCTTTTTGGGCAAACGCATGTGTAATTTTTTGGGTTTTTGGCCGTTGCAGACGAAGTTTTAGTACAGTGCAGGGTTTCCGTAGGTGATCCATAGGGTGCATGCGGAAATCATTGATTTCCATAGGTCTCGATACTAGTCACCTTCAGAGGCCCCAACGCGTGCAAACCGGCCCAAAAACTCATCCAAAAACTACCTTTTAACCAAAATAAATGAATTTCAATCCATTCAAAAAGAAGAGGATGATGATATTACCATGTTGACGGAGACCGTTTGTTGAATGGTCGTCTGTGATTCTCGCAATCGACATCCAAAATATGAGGTAAAAACAAGGTTTTTAGACAAGTTTTGAATGAAATGCAAATGAAATAGCAATAAGAGGTTCTACCCCTATTTATTTTACTTTTTTCTTTTTCTAATAATATTTTATATTATTTTAATGCATTTTATCATAACCTAAAGGTCTAATGCTCCCGTTATTCTTTTATTTTTCCCAGGTGGAAAGACTAAAGTCCTGAACAATGCAGTATGGATGGTTTTCTTGATTCGCTTTTCTGTTCATTACATATACCAGTATTTTTTAGGTTTTTTCAGAAAAACCTCGAGCTCACTCTTTCGTCATTCTCATGCTCGAAAATCAATGAGAATGTAACCGATTATACTTTTGTCATTTTTTCGTAGTCTTCATGGAAACACGAAAAGCGAAAATCATGGAGAATCCTTTAAGCTCTTTTCAACACTCCATAAAAAATGAAAAGATTCTCGAGTGACCTTGTTCTTTTCATGCTCATAAAAGTATTTGAAGAAAAAATTCGATAAGCGATAGCTTATCACTTTTTCAGTCTCATCGAATTACTTTATAAAAAAGGAACTAAGAGATTTCTCTTTAAAGTGTTTTTTTAGACTCTATAAACATCAAAAACCCTTGAGTTTTCTATATTTGGACTCGTTAAACAAACATCGAAGGCCCCACATGGGACCGAACCACTCCTTCTTAGGGTTCGTTAAACATACTCCGAGGGACTCATCCGAAGGATGATCTTAAATCAACAAGCATATGTTATCCTCCTCAAGCTTGTGTAAAAATAAAGAGGTACTCGCCAGAAATGGTGGGGGAAAATTTAGGAAAGAAATGTGTCTTTGTATATGTGTTAGTGGAAATAATAGTCTCTCTTGAACATGATACCCCCCTTCATCATTTGAATCCGGGTTCAGAAATCCATTTGTCTCTTGTTTGACCTTCTACAAATCCATATCTTGGGTCGTCTTTGATTCAATGTTGCCAAGACCATTTTTGTGTCATTCATATGTTCAAGAGAAGTCCAAACAAACTCCTCTTTCAAGTCGGCCATCTGCAATTATCAATTCCTACCATGTTGGCCTTCCTTGTGTCAGTTTTGAATCATTTTCATAATTTGACCTACCCTAAATCTGTTACTTATTTCGTGTCATTGATGGGGGATACATCAAATCCCTCTTGTGATGAGTCTTTTTCCTGTTGACTTCAACTCATTATTTAGAAACAAGACATAGAAATCATTTTAGTACCTTAGAGCCTGCATGCCTTAATGGAAGGTTTCTTCACTTTCAAAAGTGTATTCACATCATTGGTCCCTGATCGGAAGATTCCCTTGAGTGTTCAACTTCAGCTCATTTATTCACATTCATTGGATTGTACTAAGGTACCTTGGAAGTCATTGACATCAATGGTGATTTCCCTCGCACTTGTTAATGGTTTTCATCAACGATCGACAATCAAGTGGTTTCTACCATGTTCGACTTCAACACCTATAATTGCATGGTTAGATTGGTACTTATGGACGGCGGGATTGAAGACCCTAAATCTCATCACCTTAGTTCATGTTGTGATGGAGTATTTATGATTTGTATTGACACATAGATCCACTTTGTATGCCTCGTGGCTATGTATCGATTTCAAGTTTGTTAACACATTGATCCACATTGTATTCTTGGTGGCTATGTATCATCTTCATGACATGGATCCATAGTGTATGATTGGTGGCCATAAATGACATTTATGGGTCAAATCATTTGTCTTCTGAGTATGGGAATGCCTACCTCAGAGATGGTATAATATTGTGCATATGCTTTATTGTTTGCAGGTTCCTGATTGGTGCACTCCTTGTTCCCGACACACACACGCATTTTGCAAAGTATTTTGGATGTCATGAGTTCCAACCTCATACTTTGGGGGGCATTATGTTACACATTATTTTGGTCACCCTGATGATGACTATACAAGCATGTGTTCAGGCTCTCAAAACAATCTTTTGCATCAAGAAAATGATTGAGTTCTTCCCCTACAAGGCATATTTTTAGAATGACTTTGCAGGCTAACAGTGGTACACAGTGCGAAAATATTTGATTTCCATAGGATTCTCTATGCTTAGATCATGGGGCTTTTGCAGGCTGCTATATAGGTAGGGTGTGACGACATTTGAAGCTAAGGAAAGGAATAAGTTCACAAAGTTTCTAGAAGGATAATCTTCTAGAATGTGAGGTGGCGTCCGTATGGTTGTGATCCTACTGGCTTCTCTGATTTGGTGGGATCATACTCATCCTTTCAACCAATTCACCTTCTCTTATATAATGATGGTTTTCTCATGGGAAGGGTTAAGCAAGATTGAGCAAAGAATTGTTGAAAGAATAGGCTGAATCCTGTGTGAAGGATCCTGTTACAATTGATGCTCGAGGCCTCCATTTTTCCATCAATCTTTTGTGGACCATCTTCATACAAATTCGAAGCAAGTGTATGTGTGTGTTGGAACAAAGGACCACAGAAAGGGAACTTGTGACATCAAGGCAATTTGGTTTTATTTTCCACTTTTACTTAATCTGATACAGTGACATGTTTCTTTCCCATAAAATTATTAGCGTTTTATTAATTGACTCCTTGATCACATGTATAGGTCTCCATTGAATCTACAATTGTTTCTTTCACTTTGGTTGGTTTGTGTCACACAATAGAACCAAAGCGAAGCAAGGACAACAGAGATATAAGGAAGCGATACCTAAAGGTATGCCATCCATTCCTTGTTTGGTAGTAAATTCAATGGTAACAACTTAGGGAAAGTGTCATGTCATATATTGTTTTGTTCTAGATCCAGGTGGATCTAGGGAGATTAGTTTATGTTCGCATTCACTGATTTATCCAATAAAACCAGGTTAAGTAAATCCCTTGAATGATACTCTCCTTCATTGTATTATTTATTGTTGATTGATTCAGGTGAACTAGAAAGTTATAAAGTGGAAATGCATGTGGAAACTAAAAAGAAGTGGGAGCAAGGCATGAAAGAGGAAATGGAATCATTGGTAAATAAACGGACTTGGGACTTGGTTCAATTTCCTGTAGGAAAATGTGAATTGCAGAATAAATGGGCTTACAGGTTGAATGAAGAAGATGGAGGAAAAAAGTGGTACAATGATAGACTTGTTGTAAATGGGTTTGCACAAAAGAAAGGTATATGTTTTGATGAAATATTTTATCATGTTGTTAAGCTAACCTCAATTAGGACTATTTTAAGTCTCGTGGAAGTAGAATATTTGCATCTTGAACAACTAGATGTAAAAAAAACTTTTCTCCATGGGGATTTGGAGGAAGAGATTTATATGAAGCATCCACAGGGGCATGAGGTCAAAGGAAAGGAGAATTTTATATGCAAGTTGAATAATATCTTGTATGGACTAAAGCAAGCTCTAAGGGATTGATATTTTCATTTTGATAGGTTTATGACAGAACAAGGTTATAGTAGTTGTCATTGTAATCATTGTGTTTATTTTAAAAGGATAGAAAATGGAAGCTATATTATCTTGTTGTTGTATGTAGATGGCATGCTTGTTGCAGGGTATAATATGCAATATATAAATGTTATCAAGAAGAAATTATATAATTCATTTGCGATGAAGGATTTGGGTGATGCAAAGAAAATCCTTGGTATGAGAATAACAAGAGACAAGAAAAATCAAAAATTGACATAGTTTTAGGGTGAGTACATAGAGAAGGTGTTGGAGAGGTTTAGAATGCAAAATTAAAAACTAATTAGTACACCTTTGGACAACCATTTCAAATTAACTAAGGAAATGTGTCCTAAGACACATGAGGAGATAGAATACATGTCCAGGGTACCTTATTCATCATCATTTGGTAGCTTAATGTATGTTATGGTTTGCACAAGACCATATATTGCACATGCAGCGGGAGTTGTGAGAAAGTATATGAAAAATCCAGGTAAATAAAATTTGGAGGAAGTAAGTGGATTATCAGGTATTTGAGAGGTACTACTGATCATGCATTATTTTTTGGAGGTACAAACATTGTTCTATAGGGATGTGTTGATTCATATATGGCAAGTGATAAAGATAGCAGGATGAGCACCATAGGGTATGTTTTTACTGTAGGTGGAACATGAGTAAGTTGGATTTCAAAACTACAAAAGGTTTTTTCACTTTGAAAAACGAAAGAAAAGTATGTTGTTGATATAGAGTCTAGTAAAGAAATGATTTGGTTACAGAGGTTTATGGAGGAATTACGAAAGAAACAAGAGAATAGCAGGTCATATTGTGACAGTGAGAATTCCATTCATCTTGAAAATAACTCAACCTTCCATTATAAGACTAAGAATATACAACTCCCTTTCCATTTCATATGATCTGTCTTGGAAGATGGACAATTGAAGTTGGAAAATATACATACTAGCCAGAATCTTGCAGACATGTTGAGAAAGGGAGTAACCAGGGAGAAACTGAGTTCTTTCTCAATTTCAGTTGGTGTTCAAGCATGAAGGTGAAGATGAGAAATTTTCCAGGTCCAAGGTGGATCATAGTCCAACAGGTATAGTAGCAGTGGAGTTTTTGTGATCAATCTGCAAGTGGGGGAATGTTGGTTGTGGAGCCTTATTATCTTCCCGATTCAGAGGTTTGTTTCAACAGTGCTTGGATCCCAATTCTTGAAAAGGGGGTGTGGGGTGGATCCCCCCCCCACTATTTTCATAAGGTGGGTACAAGGGTGGTGTGGAGAGAGATAATTAATGGATCCCCACTTGGAGAGGGATTCAGGGGAAGAGCCCCCAAGGAAAAATTTTGGGAAAATTTGCCTTGTAAAATATTGTAATTTCGTAGTCAATATGGACCGTTCATTATAAGGTCACAGATCTGACAGTATAAGTTATGTTAGGTTTTTTTTTCCTATAATGAAACTCTGTTTTCATGAGGGAGTTTTATCGCAACTGTGTATTTTGAATATTGTATTCTGAGAGACGAGATTGTGAGAGAAAGAAGAAGAAGTTATGACGAGTGTGATGTAGGTTGTATCCCTTCATTTTGTTGGAAAATAATAAAGGAAGGACCTGGAAATTTCTCTGGTCGACATAGCCCACATTGGGTGAACCACATAACTGTGTCTCTATTATATTTTGTATCTTCTGTGTTTTATTTCCACATTTTTTTTATTTCTCCATGATCCTATTTTTCTAACACAATCATTCAATTTTGGGGAACTATTCTTATGATTTGTTCTTTGTGAATCACAAAACTGATATTTTTGGTTATGAAAAATCAAACACGTAATCTGAAATCCTTCATTGCAGTCAGATTGTTGATCCCAACTATAACATAGTAGAAAGGACCGTGAATGATCATGTTGTACAATCAAACATAGTATTTAGTGATAGATTAGAAGTCTTTGATAATTTCATTAATTCCAATAATTCAAAAAAAATGAAAATTTTGAATCCATGCACAAACTTGAAAGTGATCCTAACATGTGGAATTTAGTTTTTGATGGATCCAAGTCTCTTAAAGGTGTATGTGTTGGCTTCATACAAAAAGACCCTACTGGCAAGAAAACATTAATATCATTAGAACTTGAGTTGCAATGTACCAACAATATTGTTGAGTATGAATCCCTTCTCCAGGGATTAAGAAAAGTAGTAGACATGGTAGTAAATACAATTAAGGTATTTGGTGACTCTCAAATTGTAATAAGACAGGTAATAAACAACATACATTTTCTTTAAAGTCATCTAAATAATTACAAATAAGAGGTATGGGAACTAATTAAATTGTTTGATGCTTTTAATATTAGTCGTGTTCCTCGTTCTCTGAACTATGACGTTGATTTGTTAGCAAATGTAGAATCTATGATAATTCCATCATTAGGGATATTTCCTGAAACGTTTTTTGTGGAATTACTGCACAATCCTTCAATTCCTGACAATGTGACCAACTAGAGAGACTTTGATGATGACCACCATATTATATGGTTCTTGCACCTTGAAGGAAACTTCAAATATTCGATAATTGAAGAAGGCTAAAATGACCAATACATGAACACAAATTATCCTGAATGAACAAACCAAACACAACAAAAGACTAATTCCAACTCGATTAATAATATCCATAATAATGTGATATGGATAGAAAAATGTTATGACCTCCAACATAAATTAAAAAAGGTAACAAACTGCAAGAATAATAGCTCAACTATGCAATTTTATATAATTAATTTGGGAACAAACAATATACCTCATAACATAAACCTTGGAAATAATTTTTTTTTTACTGAAAGGAATTCCTCTATCAATTTGTTTAAGGAATACAAGGATATATTTTCCTGGAAATATGATGAAATTAAACCATATTATACAAATATTATCCATCATATCATCCCAATTTAAGCCTCAAACGAATCCCTTTTAGTAAAAGCTAAGGAAAATGCACCCAATTTTGGAGCCTCAAGTAAATGAATAATTAAATAAGTTATTGGATCCTCAAGTACGGGATAATATTCACTTAATGGATTTCCAATCCAGTTCATGTGACAAAGAAAAATGGAGACATTAGACTTTGTATTCACTTCTGAAATCTCAATAAGGCCTATGAAAAACATAATTATCTTGTACCACCCATGGAATAGATCCTCCAATGCATCTCAGGTTTTAAATGCTCTCATTATTGAATGTATTTTCAATTTACGATAAAGTATTGGTTTCCCATGATGACCAACTCAATATGACCTTCCAAACTAAATGGGGAACTTATGCTTATAGGAAAATTCCATTCAGGTTAATAAATGTTGGGGAAACCTTCTTGAGAGATATGGACAGATTTTATGGGACTGATTAGTGATTTTGTAGTGGTGTACCTTGATGATGTCACAATATTCTCCTAGAATAGAAAATATCATATAACTCACCTGAGGTGAATCTTCAAAATATGTAGAAGGTATGGAATCTCAATCAAACCAAAGAAATATGTTTTTGCAGTTGATGAAGGTAGACTCTTAGGATTCATTGTATCAAAAGGAGGCATGATGATTGAACCTGAGAGAACTAAGGCCATCTAAAAAATATCTCCCCCCCATAATAATAAATCCATGTAGTTATTCCTTGGAAATATTATCTTTATAACGATATGTATCCCAAGATTTACTGAGACTTTCAAGCCCCTCCAAGACATGATAAATAAGGATGCATAATTTAAAGGGGGTTCTAAGGAAAAATCCTCTTTTGAAAAAATCAAAGAAGAAATAGCACAAGCTCCATCACTGATGAGAGTTGAATTCAGAAAATATTTTATACTCTATACATTTGCTTCTGATATTTCATTTGCAATTGTCCTAACATAGAAGAATCAGGAAGGAAATGAATATTCAATCTCCTTTATGAGTGCAGGATTGCAAGGAGAAGAGATATACTATCTCGAAGTGGATATGGAAGGATATTAAATTTATAAAGTTGTTAATTACTTTAGACCTTACTTGATTAAATAAAAAATTAAGGTAATAGTGCCTTACCCTGCTATGAGAAATCTTATGGTGCAAAAGGATTTAGGATAAAAAAGACCCAATTGGATCACAACCTTACAAGAATATGACTTGGAAATCAATCCTACAAAAATTTTAAAGGGTTAAGGATTATGAAAGTTGGAATATGAATAAATAGATGACAAACCAGGTGAAGATGAAATTTATCAAGATCAAAGCGTATTTGAGGATGAAATCTACTATATCCCTTTTAACACTGACCAACAATATTATGAAACAAAGTTATTTTTAACCCATGGATCGGCTCCACATTACATGGAACAAAAGAACAAGATGGATCTCATGCTTAAGTCGATCCAATACCAACTCATCCAAGGAACATTATTCAGAAAAAAATACAATGGTGTTTTTTTAAGATGCATTTATAAGGAAGATGTTGATAGAGTCCTAGATGAAATACATGATGTACCAGCTCGAGGGAACTTTGGAGGAGACACTACAACAAAAACGGTTCTAATAGTAGGATACTAATGGCTTAATTTGTTTAAATATTCCCATGCTTATGTGAGAAAATTCTAAGACTTCCAAAGTTCAGCTGGAAAATAAAAAGAATCCTACTTTTCCCCTTCACCATGTTACCATTGAGCGCCCATTCTAGAAGTGGGTGGGGTTTAGATGTGATAGGGAAAATTAATATCACTTCCTCTCAATTTCACAAGTACATCCTTACAAAAACATATTATTTCACCATATGGACCGAAGTAATCCCTCTGAACACTATCAATAAAATCCATGTGACATATTTGCTTGAATATTTCATTATAACTATATTTGGTGTTCTAGAATATTTGGTTTTTGATAATGAAAAATATTTATCTTCTTTGAAATTAACGAAATATGCTCTTGAAAGAAACATTGAAATAAAATATTCTACTAATTATTACCCTCAAGGGAATGGGCTAGATGAATCCACTAATAATAATCTAATTAATGTCCTAAAAAGAATTGTAACTTATCACCAAAGAATTTGGCATTTATCCATCCCCAATGCTCTATGGGTTGATAGAGTAATTCCCAAGTATTCTCTAGGAAATTCCCATTTCTTCCTTGTCTATGGGAAATAATCCATTTTTCCTACCTATACCTTTATACGTTCATTACAACTTTCTAAATCTATCCAAGATAATAAATACCCAATAATGCAACAAAGGTTAGACATGCACCTAAAACTTGAAGAAGAAAGGGAAAAGGATAAAATAAACCAATTTCAACACCAAGAAACAATTAATATAGATGGTTTGATAAGTCATTTATATGAAATACGGACTTCCAAGAAGGTGATCTCTTCCTCATGTGGGATAAAGTGAATGGAATTAAAGGAAAACATATAAAATTTCAAAAGCTCTGGTTAGGCCCATTCCAAATCCAGTAGAAAATTGGATCATGAATTTTTAAACTTAAGACATTGGAGGGAGACATGGAGGAGCTCCTTGTCAATGGACTAATGATTTAATGATACTTCTCCTCATCACCTCAGGTGATGTAGTATTGTACATAGTAGGTTTCCTCTTAATTCTTGTAAAAAACAATTTCCCACATTTCTTTATGTTTTATTTTTTGTTTATTCCATTATTGTTGCAGTAAATCCTTTAATGGTTTGTCATTATACTCATGCATAAAATTGGATTTCTTGGAGATTGTTTTACATAATGAAATATCAACTTATGTTGGAATAACTATTTGGGTACTCAAGTAGTGACAAATATGATTTTCATTTTATTTAAAGCAAACCAAGTGTGACATAGGGCTACACTGAATGGGAAGGATTCATGATACTCTATTTATGAGGAAGCCCCAGACTATGAATGAAGAAGTTACATATGATTTAAATTTACATATTGATTACTATCTATGTGATTATCCTCACACTCAACTCACAACCCTACAATATAGAGAACATGTGACAACCTCAAATGTCTTCTGGATAATATTTCCGAGACTTTCCTTTCCTTACATGAGTATAAAATATTATCAGAAATATTCTTGGAAAAGACCCATGAGGATGAAATAATGACTGAGGCCATCGTATCAAAGTAACTCTTGTATCACCTCGCTTCCTAGACACCCATAATGGATAATGCTACATATATTAAAGATTTAAATTGTGAAATTCAAATGTTAAACAACTAGGAAGTTGAAATCACCAATGATTGTGTGGGAAGTACAAGTAAACTCGCCAGGGCTATGGAAACTTGATGACAATGTGGATATGCTTGTATGATACCGAGGAAACTACATTGGGGATATGCACACTCACTGCTAGTGAAGAAATGTTGGGAAAAAAGAGACAAGGAACACACGTCGGTCTATAAGAAACCAGGAAAACACTTACGTGGTGTCCTTTTCCTCCCATATTCCTGAATTAAGTTAAGTAATCCCATCCCTGATTGTCTCATAGAAATTGTTCCGAATATCATCCAAGGTGTATCACCTTCTCATTTTTCAGTAAGATCAAGTTATGTGGGGTCCACAATACATATTGAACTACAAAATTTTAGAAGCTATAAAGATTAGATGTATATGATATATAGGTGTATCTGGGGTAGAGATAATTGGTTCTCCTAGCAAGTCACGATTTTTTGTGACATACACAACGACCCACTAAAACTCTTGAGCTTATAGCTCCAGAGTGGGTACTCGCCTACCAAAACTTCAGCAAGGTACTAATCACTATTAATCGAACTAGTTACTCATTCATAAGACTACTTTAAGATACATTGAATAATGTCCCCCTTTCCATCTCCAAAAGGAAACTTAATCCATTTTGTGGGAAGCCCTTATGAAACAATATGCCCAAATCCTCTACCTATGTGACCCTTTCTTAAGCATCATTGGGCCTCTGTCTCCAAATTCATATGGTATTACAATGCCATATCAATCTTCTGATGATGATACTTCTTTAACTTCATTGTTGAAGATTGCAATGGGGGAGAACCCAGAGAAAACTATCTTCTCGAACTAATGATGATAACTACACCATGAAAAAACTATGTGCCTTTTCCCATGGACCCATTCTGCATGATGATGTGTCAAAAGGATATTGTCTCTGATGATTTCTATGAACTAGTCATGTAAATCATAAAAGGTGGACCCCTCACCTTATGACACACATATGCTATATCCACACTTTATCAACGCACTCCATTTAATCCAAATATTTTTTTGTCGTCGAGAAAGAGAGCGAGTATTTCCCAATGTATGCCAAATTTCCCTCTCAATAAATCTTCTGACGATGATACCATACACATGTTAAGGTGTCTTTTGATACACATGTGTTAGAAGGATATCGGTCCTTAAAAATTTCAAAACCCATTTTTGTACAACACATAAGGTAGGTCCCTAATACAAACTTATGCTCCAATGAAATCAAATCAAGTCTTTTTTACACTTTTTAATGCAACATGGAGTCATTTCACTGGCACAATGTTTGAAGAACACCTTCCATAATCAAAGGATGTGATGAGAATATTCTCTACAATATTTGTAAGACCTCCTGGCGACAACAATACCCAAGATATATCGTCAGAAATCCAACCTTTTATATGGTTCATTAATTTATCTTGATAATTGTTTTGACGATGATACCATAACCTTGTAAGGTTAAATTTCCATGTAACCCTCCATCATGTGATAACTCAATAATATTGGTAAAATATAGGCATACGAAAGGTAGTAGTTAACATAATCTATACAAGCAAATCAATATATAAAACCTTATCAATTGAGTGTTTGACCATGACTTTTGGAACATCTCTCAAGGGTAAACAATTATTATAAAAGGTAATCGTTGTCGGAAGATGTCATTAAGTTCAAATGATTTGAAATTATTTTCTTTATCATTTCTTGACAATGATATGATCGGCTCAAACATTTCCACTCCCTCTCGACCCCATACCCCTGATGATAAACCAATGGTAACAAATGCAAGGTTTTCTTCAAAACATTAATTGATAATTGTATGTCTCTAACCAAACTAGAGATTTAATGTTCTTACCATTTATTACATAGGGTGTAGGGGAAATTTTTAAAATATAATTTTTTTTTAAGTCATAATCAACATATTGATATGCCTTTGAAACCTGCGAAAGGGTAAGCGCTAGTATTGTGATAAGCTGGGTAAATTTATGTTCATACTAAAACCTCAAGTGGACATGTATGCATTTTATATCTTTCAAAGTTAATGATTTCTATAATCGATTTGAAGGTAGATTTATTTTGTTCTTATGTATGACAATACATATGAGCGACAAGATGTCCCAAGTACAGACTAGGAAAGAAAAATACAAGCAGTTGTTGGACATTTCCCTATTTCTAACCCAGACTCTATTAACATTAAAGACTTAAGTTTATGTGATGGAAGGGAACATTATGCAAGGTACCATGAGATATATCAAATTTTCTAGAACAAGGAGTACCCATCAGATGACGAAGACATTGATGAGTACAAGAACATCAAAAGGAGTGGTATTCACACTATGGTCTCCCACCCCATGCTCTTCCCTTATAATGGTGTTGCTCGGTGGTTCTTTACAAAACTACAAAAGGAAACAACCACCACAATTAATGAGTCCATATTTCGAATCACTTCTTTGAAGGACGAAGACATCAGAATCAGGCAAAAAACCCTATAACATACAATATCACTCGATGAATCATTTTTGGACAAGTTGGAGGTGGAGCATAAAGACTTCAAGGATCTATTGGAAGATTGGTTCATCCAAAAGGAAATATCATTTAAAGAATTAAAAAGGTATATCACAACATTGTACCTGAAAATTCCATACAAGATATTGAACATGATGATCTACAAGTTGTACGATGAGGAAACCAGTCTGCACTTCAGAATGGAGTGGTACCTAATGGCTTATAGAGTAGTGATGAGTTTTTAACTGGGAAAACATTTTATCCTTCAACATCATCAATCAATATCAGCAAGCACAAGGTATGGAATAACTTGGCTTCCATATGACAACATATTTTATTGATGCCATCTACGCCACTCATGATTTTCCCGCTTTTGAATGGAGTTGGAACACAAGCAACTTTATATTCATATATATTGTTGACAATTATTGGACATAAATTATAGAGAACATTTGTATAGTATTTGTGATTACTTCTTGGCCCCTATGTACAAATTCCTTTTCGGGATATACCCACATAGAATATATCAATGGGTTATGAGAATCCTAAAGGAGATAGGATATTAGTATATAAATAAATATTATACCTATGGAAGATTATATGGACCACAAGGACACCACATTTACTACCAAAGTATGCGTCGGACAATCTATTAGCAAGAGAAATCACATACCAAATAGTTGAGAAAGGGATCACGGTCTACTTATCAGAGAAAAAAAACAAGTATGGGTCGATCTTCCAAGTTCCTAGTGCACAAAGGTAGGTATACAATATCCAACAAACCACATGCTGAGAAGGAACACAAATCTCTAAGGGATATATTTTTTTGGATTGGGAGCATAAAACGACACAATCCCAACAACATAATATATGACAATATAAAGTTAGTTAAGTTGGCTTAGTACGTTGTTCATGAAACTAATTTTCCATAATACCTCTTGAGAGTATCTCTCTTTTTAGAAGAAGTATTAGACATGATACAAATTAATTCTGCCAAAAGAAACTCCAGAAAGAAGAAGATGAAGAGAGATTCATGGTGAAGGAACAATTTAAAGTGTTACTTCAACAAGAAAGGGAGAAGAGGGAAGCCAAAGAAATAGAATAAAAAATAAAGTTGAGGAGAGGTCTAAAAAGGATGATGAAGTAGAAGAGAAATATCAACAAAGAAAAAGAGAAGAACTGGAAAAGAAATAAGCCAAAATGGAGAAAAAAAAAAGATAAGGACCAAGTCTCAATGAAAGGTACTAAAGGGAACACAAATAACATTGAAACAAAGACAAAAGTAAAATTATATACAGATCTTGAAAAGAAAAGAAGAGTGAATGAAGAACAAAAATGATTAGCTTCTCAAGCCGAGGAAAAAAAGAAGAAAGAGGAAGAGGAGAAACGAAACACAACTAAGTCAGAGAAGAAAGAACAAGAGAAATTGAATAGAGTTGTGATAGAAAATATCGATTCCATAATAGTCACAATCCCAATTGAAGAATTTACTCCTCTTACAACTATCCCTAGAAATATATCCTACACATGTCAAGAACTAGGGATAAATGAAGATGTAGTTGTAGGTAACTATTATTACAGTCATAAGACTAGAGCCATTGAGAAAAGAACAACTAATAGGAAAATGGGAGAAGAATCACTCAAACATGAATCCACTGAGAGGAGCATTAAGGGGAAGGTAGGCATATATCAAAAACAAAATGCTATACATGCAACATCATCCCTCAATGAATTTGTTGTTGCAAATTCCATGTTGGTTTATGAAATTGGATAAGCACTTGATATATCAATAGATAGGGTAGATAAACTAGAAATAACTATAAATACTATCAGGGAAATCTTGGTCAGTGAATTAAAAAAGGAATTTGATACAACAAAAAAATTGCATAGAGCAGAAGTAAAAATGAATTGTAAATTCATGGAAACATGTTAAGTGCATAATTTGAACAAAATACTAGCATAAATCAGAAGCAACATAGAGAAGAAGTAGAATCTCTCAAATTGAAACATTAATAAGAAATGGAGCAGCTAAATGGAACACGTGCAAAAGAACTGAAAATATTACAAGTAGAACAAATGGAGATAAGCATATATAACGAGAAGATATAGTATAAGGTTTGGAAATTGTAGAAAGACAATGAAATCTTGAAGAAGGATGTAAAAGAAAACCAAAAGGGCACTGTTGACCTAGAGACAAAAAGAGAAGAATCCAATAGTTCCAATGAAGAAATCAGAGATGTGTAGAAAAGGTTATTTTGTCTATGAAATAAATTCCAAAAAACAGGAGAGACCACCTTAAACTAGATCTGTAGATGGAAAGTGTAAAATAAAATCACCAAAAAGATTAGAATACTTATGACAATATTATATACTGTCAAGATGTGTGTAATAACCCACATAGTACAGTGCTAGTCTACACATCTAGAAAGAATATCAAAGACCAAGTATTCCTTAATATTGGAAATTCTATCATAAATTATATTAAAGGCACTCAGGAAGCAATAGGTAGAGAATGTAAGAGACTATGTAGTACATTAGATAACCTACTTGAATTGTTTGGAATGGACACCATGGAAGATATGGAAGAAGCTTCACCAACTCAGATGATGATAGAAGATGTGGAAACTAGATAGAATATCAACATCAAATCTATTGAAACAATCTAGGAGATTGATGAAGAATTTTTTGAAACAAAGATAATAAAGGCAATCAAACAAATCTCATTGGCCAAGGATTTCATGCAAAAAAATGAGCAGATCCTAAATATGGAAGCGAAAAATCCAATTTGTGACAATGAGATAGATATTGAAAAAATGCAACTGGTAACAATCGAGACTATTTTGAAGGACTTTAAGCTTTGGAAGGAGTATAGAGATAAAATGCAATGGCCAAAGACCTATTAGTTATTATATTTTTTAATAAATGTTTGTCATTTTGACCAAATTTAATTTTATAAGTCCCATTTAGAATGTGAAACAAAGCAGTGTAAGTATCATATGACATGATGATAGTTACAGAATGTGAACAACCTTCTCTTATTTTATAAAAGAGATTGTTGCAACAAAAGAGGGTCTTTTCCCTTTGTAAATGACAAAGAGTACTTTTACTTCTGAATGAATAAAGAGCAAGAGGCATTCTAGAAATATGGTATTCTCGTGAATGTATTTGAGATTTTTCTTAATCCATTTTTCTATTACTTCAGTATTACAATTTTAGTTGTATGAATTACTTTTGCAATTTTTCTTACTGATCATGTTATCAAAAGTTTTCTTTTGAATACAACCATAATTTTATAAATGCATATTGCAGCGAATTTTAGATGTGTATGTAATATTGTTGCTATCATTTATCATTTGGACATATGAATTATTTCTAATCTAGATGGTATTATATTCCATTTTATTCAATATTACTTAGCTTTCTCTTGATCATGATAGTTTAGAGTAGTTTAGACTTGCATTTTAGATTAACGAATAGTAATCATTTGATAATTTAGTCTTAGTTTTTAATTCATCTGAGAACCTTTGGTTCTTAGATTCATATTGAGATAACATTTTAGAGGGGAAACCAGACACACATATTGGTCACAAATTCCATCCTAAACAAAATTAGGTTTAATTGTCACCTTCCATCATACGTTCTCCCTTACCTGCTTGACATGCCATTTGGACATGTCAACATAACCATAATTATTACTCAAATTTCTAATTAGGATACAGATATGAGTTTGAAATTTTGAGTAGAAACAATGGGTCTTGTTGTCTAGGCCATGTTCATGGAACAAAATATACAAACATGTTCCCTAATATTTTCCTCT
>JZKD02S0165135.1:54833-84693 GCA_000966675.3 Picea glauca | reverse complement strand
ACAGCTACTCGCATTCGCAAGAAGATGATTACAATGAGGCTCTGAAGGCCTTTTTACAATAAGCAGGAATGCCCAAAACCCTAGACATCCAAAAACCTAACCCTAGGAGATGAAGTGCCAAAATTCATGTGGGCCCCATTTGGGTAAGTGAGTACATCAACTTCCTAGGGTCGTAACTTTTGCATATGATCTTCGTTTTGGGCTTGTGATAGCTCGTTCGAAAGGTATCATCGAGGAGATTCATTTTAGGGGCTCAATAATGCCTTAGAATATCATTGAGAACCTCTATATCGAAAAAACTTCATTTGGGCCCTCAAAATGGCCTCGGAAGTTGAAAACTACTAAAAATAGTAAATTGACAAAATTGTCAGAAAACTATTTTGAGCCAGCTGGAAAAGGTGGCTGGCCACCAATATCCACCTGGATCATCCAAGGTATTCAATTCTGTCCTCTGTAAGTACGAATCTAACCATGCGATTACAGGCGTTGAAGTCGAACAAGGTAGAAACCACTTGATTACCAGTCATTGATGAAAACCGTTAACAAGTGCGAGGGAAATGACCATTGATTTCAATGACTCCCAAGGTACCTTAGTAAAATCCAACGAATGTGAATAAATGAGATGAATTTGAACACTCAAAGGAATCTTCCGATCAGGGACCAATGATGTGAATCCACTGTCGAAAGTGAAGAAACCTGCCATTGAGGCATGCAAGCTCTAAGGTACTAAATTATTTCTAAGTCTTGTTCCTGGATGATGAGTTGAATTCGATAGGAAAATACTTGTCACAGGAGGGCCTTGGTGTATCCTCCATCAATGGCACAAAATAAATAATATATTTAGGGTGGATCAAAGTATGAAAATGATTTGAAATTGACACAGGGAAGGCCGACATGCTAGGAATTCACAATTGCATATGGCCGACTCGATAGAGGGCTTATTGGGACTTCTCTTGAACATGTGAATGACACGACAATGGTCTTGGTAGCATTGACTCAAAGACGACCCAAGATATGAACTTGCATAAAGTTAGACGAGAGACAAATGGATTTCCCAACCTGGATTCAAATGATGAAGGGGGGTGTCATGTTCATGAGTGACTATTACTGCCACTAACACAAATACAAAGACATGTTTCTTTCCCAAATTTGCCCCCACCATTTATAGCGAGTACCTCTTTATTTTTATGCAATCTTGAGGAGGATAACATATTCTTTTTGATGTAAGCTCATCCTTCGGACAAGTCCCTCGGAGTATGTTTAATGAACCCTAAGAAGGAGTGGTTTGATCCTGTATGGGTCTTTTGATGTTTGTTTAACGAGTCCAAAGATAGAAAACTTAGGGGTTTTTCATGTTTTGAGAGTCTGAAAAACACTTAAAGAGAAATATCCCAGTTCCCTTTTTGTAAAGTAGTTCGATGGGACCAAAAAAGTGATAAACTATCGCCCATCAAACGTTTTCTTCAAATACTTTTACGAGCATGAAAAGAACAAGGTCACTCTGCAACCTTTTCATTTTTATGGAGTGTGAAAAGAGCTTAAAGGATACTCCATGGGTTTCTCCTTTCGTGTTACCATGACGAGTACGAAAAGACGAAAAAAGTATACTCGATTACATTCTCATCGATTTTCGAGAACGAGAACGAACAAAGACTAGGCTCAAGGTTTTTCTGAAAAACCCTAAAAATTACTTCTACATGAAAAATATGAAAACAAATCACGAAAAATCTCCATATTTCATTGTTCAGGATTCCAATTCTTCTATCTATGAGAAAAAAAAACACTCATGAGACCATTAGACCTTTAGGTTTTTGATAAAATGCATTTAAATGATATAAAATATTAATAGAAAAAGTAAAATGTGAAATAAACAAGAGTAAAAACTCTTTTTACCATTTCATTTTCATTTTTCCCAAAACTTTCCTAGAAACCCTGTTTTTACCTTAGACTTCGGTTGTCGATTGTAAGAGGCAAGGGTGACCATTCAGCGAATGAATTCCGTCAAAACGGTAATCTCCTTGTCCTCTTGCTTTTCATCGGACTAAATTTCATTTTCATCGGTCTATAATGGATTTTTGAGATAAATGTTTGGTCGGTAGGCATGCACTGGGTCACTGCAAGTGACCCGTATCGTGACCTGCAGAAATCAATGATTTCCAAAGGCACCCTGTGATTCACCTATGGAAACCACGCACTATGTTAAATCTCTTCCTGTGGCAGCTGAAAACCACAAAATATTTAGATGCGTTTAGCCAATAGAAATTTCCCAAATCAGCAAATGAGGATGCTAACTCTCTTTTATTATCCCAATGCAGGTATATCGTCAAAATGATGGAGTGGAGGGAGAGGGAGAATGAATATGAAGACCATGATACTTTGAATGATCCAGGAACTATGAATTCCCTCCGGTAATGCAGTTTACTAAAAAAAATTTAAATCCGGGGCATGAGAGCCCAATTGAGGCTACTGGAGTATTTGGTCCACATGTGGGATGTGGACCAGCAGGTATTTCATGTGGGTGCCCACGTACTCTCCTTAGATATCGACGATATCTATTTCTTGATGGGGTTATCTAGTCGTGGGTGTCATGTGACTTTGACAAGAGGTAGAGGTGTTTTTCTACCAATGAGCGAGTATCTCTGTCGATACTGTGCTCCTGAGGCAGAGAGATGTAAGGGAAAAGTTGCCATCAGGGTTGTCCGAGATTTACCCCTCCGAACTATTATTTTTACCATTTCACGTATGGCATGGAGTGCATCTCCTCACATGTCTCTCCAAAGATATTTTCAATATGTTGTGGAGTGTATATAACCTAGCGTGTTCAACTGGAATGATGGAGTCCTTCGCAGCATGAAGACACATCTAACAAAATTAAAGAAGGGGAACCTAAAGCAATTCGGGTATGGATCTATTTTTGTTTCTTTTTTTTTTAGAGAGAGTCCCCCATTTATGTTTATAGGTAGATTGGGGAATACCTGCCCCACGAGACCCAAGGATGAAGAGGTGGTGCGACTTCATGGCTCGACATGTAGTAGGTGCCATCATTAAATACAACGATGCATTGTTTGACTGTTTGAAGCCTCAGATCTTGATGGTGGAAGATTATTCATATGCCAGGTTGGATTTAAGAGGTGAACCCAAATTGGTTCTACCTTAGGGATTTTAGTGGGGAGACGTAGGTAAGAAAAACATTTTGTTTTTATGATGTTTTTTGTGAATTTTAAAATATAAGATGTTTTTTATGCTTTTAAGCCGATGACTAATCAAAATATTTTGACAATACAGATGTAGGTCCACACCAGCCTCTGGGTACATCCCTTATCTAGAGACAAGGGGAAGTAGTTGTGGTAGCAGGATGGGATACTAAAGACTATGAGGCAGTCTAGCAGAACCTAGAGGGGTTGACCGCAGATATCTCAGACATTTCCATCGGTGAAATTCTGAGACGCTATCAGCGTCATACTATAGGCATATCTAGTTCACTTAGTCGACTACTTCGTAGGGTAGCATGGAAAGTAGTGTGCTACCGTGAGCAACATCCTTGATGCCATTTTGTAGAAGCCATGAGCTTCATATTTTGATATTTTGGTCTTCGGACGGAAAACGTTATTTTGTAAAGAACTTTTATCGTTATCTATATACATGAGGCTTCTACCGGCTTACTTGTTTTAATGTGAATTGTGATTGGATTTACATGTGTCTCAAATGTCTGTCTAACACATAATTAGCTAATGCATGTGTTAATGTATTTAGAAATCTAGGAATATGATGATATTCAATGTAATCGAAATAACGTTCCAAGAGGCGAATTCGTAGATATACCCGTAACAAAGTAGGACTTCGGATAGCATAGACACTACTTAGCTATAGTACCACTAACTGTGAATCAATATGTACAACCAGGTGATGGATTCCAAGTTAAATAGCATCGATCAACAGCTCAATGACTACACTATATACTGTGATATTGTTAGTTGCACGACCGAGGCAAACACCGTGTAGACTGATTAACTCGTTCTTAGGTGAATATATTGCCCAAGCAATGGATGCTAATTTCTGAGTACTACGACTAGCGCCATCGGTGAAGCCAATGTGGGGTAACGAAGACATAGACATATGGAAACCAAGCACAATGCAAGGTAAGCAGCTAGGGGTCGAAACCAAATAATGAAAAAGCACACAAAAGTATGATACAGTAAAAAAACAAGAACTCATGCAAATATAAACTAAGCATAGTAATTCTTCAAGTAAATCCCATTTTTGGGTTCAGTCAAAGGAATTCCATCATAATCTACTAACTCATAGGCCCCCTTCTCTAACACTCATTTGTCGATATAAGGGTCGTGCCACATAGCCTCGAATTTTTTGGCCCCTAGTAAATCACGATCTTGTTCATAGAGGAGAACTAGATCACTTTCAAAGAAAACACGTGGCTTGACATGCTTGTCAAATTGGGATTTTGTGCATTTCTTCTGGGTTTCAATAACCAGGGTGGCATCAGGATGGGTTTCGTCTAATTGCATCAGATACAATAGACATTATTCCTAGGTAGAGGTGCTTGGGAGAAGTTAAATGACTTGCTTCAAAGATGGTATCTAACATTCAATCGGCAGAACAACTTCGATACCATACACCAACTGAAAAGGTCTAAATCCCATGGCAGACTTCACGTATGTCTGATAGGCCCATAATGTTGAAAACAAAATTAAGTGCCAACATTTCTTGTGAATTCCTATTATCCGTTGAAGCATACTGATAAGAAATTTGTTTATCATTTCAACTTGGCCATTGGCCTGTGGATAGTAGGGGGTTGATTTCTCATGCTGAAGACCCAATTTTTCGGTAATATTGGACATCATGAAATTTCAAAAATGGCTATCGTGATTAGTGACAATAGCTTGCGAGATTCCGAATCATGTGATGATATGATTGAATATGATTAGGGCTACAGTTTTTCCAGTATTATCAAATTTAGGCATCACCTCAACCCATTTCGTGAAATAATCCATGGCTATGATGATGTATCCATGCCCCACGACTGATTGAGGATTACATGTCATGAAATCAATGCCCCATTTTACGAAAGGTCTAACGGAAACTATAAGGTGTAAAGGAGCGGGATGAGATCTTATCTTGTTATTGTATGTTTGACAAGCATGAAACGTCTGAAGGAGGTAAATTAAGGATGGCCTCAACCTTCAAAGGATCCACCCTAATTCTATGAATTGAAACAATAAAACCTAGAAGTCGGTCGGACTCCGCACAAAAAACAAATTTGTGTGGGTTTAAACTTATACGGTAGTAATTACAGTGAAGGAAAATGGCTCAGAGATGGGTCGGGTGGTCTTCGCGATGCATGGAATGTGTCGGTGGATCATCGAGATAAGGTTGTACAATGTGCTTGATATCATGAAAATCATAATACATGGTGCGTTGAAAAGTCGCACCAACGTTATTCAAACTGAAAGGTAGTTTCTGGTAGACGAAAGTACCCCAAGGACATATGAAATCAGTTTTGCGTTGATCCACGGGTAAAATGTTAATCTGATTATAGACGGAGAAACCATCCATTAAAGAGAAGATTTCGCTTCCAACACAATCATCGACAATATGGTCAATGAAGGGGGTTGGAAAGTTGTCCTTGGGACAAGATTTATTAATATCCCTATAATCAATGCATACATGGATCGTGCCTTGTTTTTTATTAACCGGAACTAGATTAGATACCCAATTAGTTAAAGCCACAGGATAGATAAAGTCATCCTTGAGAATTTTTTCAACTTTGATTTGGATAGCGGAGGCTTTATAGGAGTGTACTGGGCAAAGTTGTTGCCGAACGGGTTTAGCGTCCGGGTAAGTATTAATTTCATGTACAATGATATCGGGGTCAATACCCGACATCTCTTCGTACCTCCAAGTGAAAACATCAAAAAATTATTTAAAAATATCTTTATAAGTGACAACTTCGTTATTGGAACAAGCAGCTCTGATGTGAACATTTTCAATAACTCCAGGTTTAATAGATATGTTAAGAGGAATAGTGGGTGAAATATTACTCAGTTTCCCTTCTTAAATCACATTGTGTGTTGACTCGAGAATAGAGGAAATGACAACAATGGTCGACGAAGTCGGAATCCGTTGATAACTCTCTAAAGTGTGTTGTTCCAGGAAGAGAAAGGAACGATGATGTCCATCATCCTAGGGTGTGTCTTCCATAGAAATAACAAACATAATCATCTCATCGGTAGGAAAAATGATGTGAAATGGATGGGGAGATGAATCACTAAGAGAGGGGGTAGAAGGGGTTGCCGATTGAATGGACTGATAAGACGACTCAACCAGACTTAAAGGCATTTGCTTGCCATAGCGAATATAATCACCGGGGTCAGGTACTATCCATGGGTCGTGAGACACGGGGGTTTTGTGAACAAAGGTGGAAATCATGTTGATCGAGGAGACCAAAGGAGGTGGAATATCGGGTGGTGGTATTGGGAATGTACCCATAAAAGCTAAATGTTTTAGTAGACCCACACCGACATTCTCATACCCAGGAGGTGTCTTCAAAATAAAGGGTACATTGCTATTACGGGAATCAGCGTTGAAAAAGGCCACCTGGTCTACCATAATGACTTTTCCCTGGTGTGGAAAATGTATGGCACGAAAAAGGGTAGACACAACTATGTGCATAGAATCAATCTAGCTACGGCCAAGTGAGAGGTTATAATAGAGAGGTGCATCAAAGACCTCAACTTCGACATTGATCGACTTGCCTTCCAACGTAATAGACAACGGGGAAAGTACACCATAGGGTTTAAAGCCAGAGCCATTGAAGGCCTTAAGTGTGTTGTGTGATTCAGTTAGGGGAGAAGAGCCAATGGATTTCCAATAGGCAATAGACATTACACATGTCAAGGCACCCTCGTCAATAATGGTTCTACAAATTTTCTTGTTCTCGACAACAACTTGTATTTGAAATGCTAGCTGGGGGGGTAGCCTTGGAACGTTATCTTCCAATTCAAAAATTATCAAATTTGTATCCGTAGGTTCAATTCCACCAACATCCTTTAATAGTGCCTTCCATTGAGAGGGACAACTTTGAACAACTTTGAGAGCTGACGTCATGGAAGGTTCTTGAGCAAGATCTTCTACAATACAGTAGTTGTGAGAAGCACATGCATGAGGATTAAAGGAAAACTTTCTAACAACGCCCTTTGGAGGGGGGCGAAGAACTGTATTGGGGCTCTGTCGTTCGAGATGAAGAGAACTGTTGGGAGGTGAAGTTGAGGGAGGTGGTTGAACCAATGAAGGTGGTATATTGTCAACTTTCTCCTTTGAGGAAGAGTAATCTTTGGCCCAAGTAGTATGTGTAATTTCATTCTTTTTTGAATCACCAGTACACATAAGAACATCGGAAGTGGTGGAAGGAGAGGGTTGGTCGTGAATGACCAATTTGGTCTATTGTTGAGAAGGGAAAGGTTGGGGCAAAATGACAGGTGTGGGAGGCTTTGTGGTCCCTTGAAGGAACTCAGTGACCTCGACACGTCTTGGACAATCTTTCGTGTAGTGATCATCACCACAGATAAGGCAAGGGTACCAGGGTTTACACTTATCCTTATCATTAGTAGGTTGCGTTTTGGATTTCTCAGATTGCGGAATATTTTTATCCTCCTTATTCTTACCCTTTCCTTTTTTAGATTTATTTTTTTCGGCAGGGATAGATTGAACAGAGTTAACCTCTGAAGTTTTGTTGGTGGAAGGAGTAGGAGTCAGATCATTTTGAACATTAGAAGCAATATATTTTGGATTGGTGGGAGAGGCTTGCATAGATTGAGGTTGAGCATGGAAAGTGCCAATCACACCATCAACCGCATGAGAAAATGCAGGGGTAGTTGAGGTAGTGGTGGTAGAAGGACGAGGAGCATCAGGGAGAAAGTCATACAGAGTACTTGTTTGTGAATAAATGAGATTGAGGTATTGAGCCTGACTAATTTCCTATTCTTCTGTGACAACTCCACCCATGGAAATGTCACGAGATATTTTATTCACAAATGATTTCATGAACCATTATGACAATAACTTATCGAGAAGGTCGATTTTGATCAAACGTCGTCTTCTTCTCCACTCATGGATGTGATCGGAGATATGAGTGGCCGAATTCTACTTGAAGGAACTCAAAATATCGGTTCTTGTTTCATAATGGATGGGTAGTTGGTAATGTGTGAGGAAAGCCATGGCTAGGGTATTAAATTCGATGAATAATTCTCATGGTAATTATATATATCACTTTGTAGCTGAACCTATAAGAGTTCATTGGAATAGTCATAAATGAATGGAATCATCCATCAAAGAGTTGGATGAACACCAAAGGTGAAAAGTCATGACATGGTTGTTTGGATATTCTCTCGATTTATCATAAAATTTTGGAATGTTTGATGGTAGTTTGGTCAGTATAACGGGCCAATGGGGAGAATGCAGGATGGGGTCATTCAATAATCTAGACAAGTCAGGTAGATCCAAAGTGGCTAAAAGGGGTAACTATCTATTCACGTGAGGGTACTAGTGACTTTAGGGAGGGAGTCTCGTCGGTATACCAGTAGGACCATAAGCAGTCTGCATGTGAGGCAAAGGTCGTAACAGATTCAGACGTGAGTGTGGAGGCATGTAGGCCATAGGGTTTTACTGATTAGGGATGTTCCCTTGGAAATGGACACTAGATTCAATGTTCGAACCCTAAATGGGATTGGAAGAGCTGAGATGTGACTGGCCCGAAATAGGGGGTATGAAAGAGATAACTTGAGGTAGTTTCCCCCCAGATGATTGTGGATTTCCCTAGATGAGAAGGTTCCAATACTAGTCTAGTGATCATGGTATGTTCTGTCCATAGGGTGGGGTATAACCTCCAAGCATGGGTTGTCCTCCAAGCGGGGGTGGTGTTCCAATTTGGGTGTGACCTCCAAATTGAGTTTTCCCCCCAATGTTATATTTCCCTCCAATAGGAATCTGATAACCATAAGTGAATGATGGAGTAGAGACTCCAATTGGATTGGAGCCACTTGGGCCAAATTCTCCCATAAAAGGCGGATAAGACCCTCCGAAGGGGACCTGGGAAGGTGTTAGAATGAAACCAAAAGCAGCATTGTACCCAGGAGGAGTAAAAACTCCAGAAGCTCTGGATGGAAATTGGGTAGGAATAGGGATAGAATTATTTAAAGCATTGTACCCATGAAAAAGAGACGTGATAGGTCTAGACAAAAGTGGTGTACCAATGGAAGCTTGGGTAGCCACCGAATTCCCAGTGGGAATAGTCATAGTGTGTGGGATCATTGTGGAGTGGGCCATCTAAAGAGGAATGATCGAGCTAGGACCAATGGACTGTGTGTTTGAACCAACGAAGAGATAGAAATTTGTACTAGAAAAGTGATATACAGGTATCGTGTAGGTAGCAGACGTTTTGAGTAGTTCAGAGATGACATGTATATCAGCACTTGCCCCCTAGCTGTAAAGGTCCCGCACTGTAGGCAGGGTTCAAAATATGTCAGTGATCCAAAAGGGATCCTCGTTTTTCAGGCCAGTAAGATGTCCGAACGATATTCCATAAGTGTCAACAACAAGTTCTCTAGAGGAATTCATTCGAAGAATACGTCTCTCGTATCCAGGAGGTATTTGGAAATCATCTACAAAATAAGAAACAATTTGGAAATTGTCTAAAGAGTCAGTTCTTTCTTCTTGTGAAGGTATGTTTTCCTGGACCTCACTCTGTTGAGAATAGACCTTTAGTGGATTAGTAGGAAAGGGTTGATAACCTTTCGGATCTTCCAGGGGTAGTCCTTGCATCCAACGTGAACGGCATGGAGGGTCAATGTTGGCTGAACCAAATATTTTATGGAAAAAATCTATGGCCAACTATAGAAGCAAACATCACTCGCTAATAAAATCTAGGAATCAAACCAAGCAAACAAAACCTTCTTATTTTGAAGTCACTAGTTGGTGATGAAATCCAACGTTGTGAAGTCAAGACAATAAGGGGCTAGGATAAAGCGATTGGAAAAGATACGTTGATGACCTACTTAACGGACTTACACCCTGGTGCAAGCTCCAAGGATATCGAGTGAGTTTGGCCAACGTCGATTCCAGGTATCGTGAATACTTTCCCCTCCACATTCACCTCATGTAAGATTCTAATAAGATAGGAAACTAAGGCTATCAAGAACAGCAATGATGCCTAGGGAAATAGTCAACAGTATGATCTACGCGCAAAGGCAGGGTATCTAGCCCAAAATCAACTTGAGATGCTTCCACACATCATTGTGGGTATACCATTCAAGTGACCCCCATAATACGTGCAATATCTACACCAAGACCAAAAAGGTAGGGTGAGTAACTCTGCCAGTCTTAATGCGACCTCAGGTTTGACCCTTGTGTGAGAAGGGCTTCCAAGGAAAAAATGTTGCAAATGGATTTGAACACTCCCTATCACAATATGCTAGGGTGTGTTGTGTGCTTTGGAGAGTGTGTCTCACAGCCTATTCCAAAGTTCTATCTTAGCTAATGTTGGTGTAAAAGATCCCTAGAAAATAAAAGTTACTAATTGAATTTTAGATTTCGCAATGCATTTTTAGAGGCTGTTGTTTACACAAAAGGGATACGGGAATGAAACCAATGTTGTGTAAGACCTTGAAACAATAATATGAAAATAGAAATGAATGATGCAATCTTTCTTTCAATGAACTCTATCTACAGCAGGGAGGAGGTATTTTTCTGGAATGATGTAAGCTATGAAATGTACTTTCTATTCTTGAATGAACACAATTGCAAACAACCATAAACAATGATATTTCTCAATTTTCTCTTCTTTTGAATGCAAAAAATTTTCTTATGTATGATTAATTAAAATAATAAATGACCTTAAGTCTTCCTTTATAAAACCAAAACAGGGATATAGTGAAGAAAGGATAAGTAATCAAATAAAATTGATACACTCAACAAGCACCCAAATCAAACTTTCAATCAAGATAAAAGTAAAAATGACAAGAAAGTGTTTCATCAAATGTAAATGAAAAATGACTTTCCAGTCAACAAGAAATCTAGAAAACGTAATCAATCCAAAACTTTAAATCTAATCAAAAGACTTTTAATAAATCAAGCACTCAGATGCGAAATCAGAGATTATATCCTTGTTGATAAAAATCAAAAGGTAAAACTAGAAAAAAATATTAAGAAAGGTGTTCGATCTCCGAAAACCAATCGACAACAAGTTTCAAACTCAGAAATCAGTCAGATACTGGCATTAAAACTTCTTCCCAGCTGGCTAAAGCAAAACTGGGCATGAAATTATGACAGGACTCAAACCAAAAAAAATTACCTACGCCGTCGCAACCTGGCAGTATATTACAGTGAGGAAATCAAAGGTTTCCACAGGCTAGTTCTGGATAGGTCACGAAACGTATGCACTAGGACAAATAGTTAGGGTACGAAAATCAAAGGTTTCTGCAGTCTGTGTAAGGGTACAGTGCGTAAGTGTCTAGAAACAAAAGAAATTTGGAAAGAGGTGAAAGGGTTTAAGTGAACATTAAAATCCAAAGGATTTGGATGAATGCCCCACAGACTCATAGACTGAAATAAAGTGAAGAAAGGTAGGCTAAAAGAAAATGGCCAACAAAAAACTACGAACAAGTCATATCCCTCATGGAGTCACCAATTTTGGTATTGGATAAATCAATGAATGCAGACATAAACTAATCTCCCTAGATCCACCTGGATCTAGAACAAAACAAGACAGGACATGATGCTTTCCCTAAGTTACAATCATTGAATTTACTACCAAAGAAGGAATGGATGACATACCTTTAGATATCACTTCTTTATATCTTTGTTGTCCCTGCTTTTCTTCGGTTCTCTTGTGAGATAAGATCTACAATGACACAAACCAACCAAAGTGAAAGAAACAATAATAGATTCAATGAAAACCTAAACATGTGATCAAGGAGTCATGTAATAAAATTCTAATGATTTTATGGGAAAGAAACATGTCACTGTATTATATTAAGTAAAAGTGGAATATACAACCAAATTTCCTTGATGTCACAGGTTCCCTTTCAATGGTCCTTTGTTCCAACACACACATACACTTGCTCTGAATTTGTACGAAGATGGCCCACAAAAGATTGATGGACAAATGGAGACCTCAAGCATCAGTTGTAACAGGATCCTTCACACAGTCTTCAGCCTATTCTTTCAGCAATTCTTTGCTCAATCTTTCTTAACCTTTTCCATGAGAAACCCATCTTTATATAGGAAAAGTTGAAGTGGTTAAAAGGATGAGGACGATCCCACCAAATCAGAGAAGCTAGTAGGATCACAACAATAAAAACACCACCTCACATTCTAGAATATTCTCCTTCTATAATCTTCGTGAACTTCTTCCTTTATTTATCTTCAAACGTCGCCGCACCTTGCCTATACAATAGCCTGGGGAAACCCCGAGAGCTAGGTATAGAGCAGTATGCATAAATCAAGGATTTTCACACTGTGTAATACTGTCAGCGTGCGACGTCATTCTAAAAACATGCCTTGTAGGGGAAGAACTTAGTCATTTTTCTCATGTAAAATATTGTTTTGAGAGCCTGAACACATCCTTGTAGAATCATCATCAGAGTGACCAAAATAATGTGTAACAGGGACTAGGAGTATTGGACCGAAGGCTAGGTGTTGGACATGTGGAGAGCCACACTACCAGTGAGATTGTCTAGTTGAGAAGGCCAGAGCGGTTGGGTCAAAAGGATAAACTGTCGTTGGAGATTTGGGCAAGGCCCACGGGATTCATGCAACGATGAATAACTACCAGGTAGAGAACTAGTCCATTATCCTCGAGACGTCCGGTACAATTTCCAGCCAAAATTTTAATGTTTTGATAGATCTAGGTGCTACAGAGAGATTTATTTCTAGTGCAATGCTAAGAAGAATTAAGGCAAATGCAGTCGAGCAGGAATATTTTAGATACATAGAAATGGATTCGGGTGCCAAACAGAAGAGTGGAGGAAGGGTTACATAATGTAGCATTGACTTGGGATATTTTTTAATGAAGGCTAACCTATATTTCACGATATTAGGATCGTATGACATAGTGATCGGTATGGAATGGTTGGAATTGCATGCCGTAATAATCAACTGTAAGAAAAAATGGTTAAGTTTGACCGATGATGTCGGACAAAGAAGAGTGACTGTAGCAAGAAACCAAGGAGTGTCCTTGAGGTTTATTTCTTTCTTACAATTACAAAAGAGCATGCGCAAGGGATGTAAGTTATATGAAATATTATATATGAATGAAAGGGTCAAGGCATAAAGATTATAAAACCTTCCGGTAGTACGAGAGTTTGTTGACGTGTTTCCAGAAGATTTACCAGGTTTATCATCTGAAAGAGAATTGGAATTTACAATCGACTTGAAACCTAGAACTGAACCGATAGCAAGAGTTCCTTATCGGATGTCAACACCTAAGTTACAGGATTCAAAATTTCAATTGAAGGAGTTGTTGGACTTGGGGCTTATACCTCCAAGTGTGTCACCATGAGGTGCTCCTATTATTTTCATAAGAAAGAAGGATGGTTCATGGGGACTTTGTATTTCTACCATCAATTGAACAAGGTGACAATCAAAAACAAGTATCCATTGCCAAGAATAGACGATTTGTTTGATCAAATGAAATGAACGATGATGTTTTCAAAGATCAATTTGAGAAGAAGATATCACCAGTTATGAATTAAAGAGGAATATATTCCTAAGACTGCATTCAAGATTAGGTTCAAACACTACAAGTTTATTGTTTTACCGTTTGGACAAACAAACACCCCGAGGGTATTCATGAGTTTGATGAATGGGGTGTTCCACGAATACTTGGAAAAGTTTCTTCAAGTATTCATTGATGACATACTGATATATTCTTGGATGACATAAGAACATGATGAACATTTACACTTAGTACTATAGTTTTTACGAGAAAACAAATTATATAGGAAACTATCGAAATGATCTTTTTACCAACCAAAGATTCATTACTTGGGGAATGTTATATCCGGTTATGGAATCACGGTGGATCCAATGAAATTAGAGGCTATTATGGAGTAGCCTATGCCAACAAACATACAAGAACTACGCATCTTTGTGGGTTTAGTAGGATATTATCGACGATTCATCAAAGGGTTTTCGAAGATAGCAAATCTGATCACAGAATTGCAGAAGAAAAACAAGTTTTTATGGACTAAGAAATGTGCGGAAGCAATTCAAAGGCTCAGGGAGTTGTTGATGACAACGCCGATACTAAAATTCCCCGACATGAACAAGAAATTTTTCATATGCACAGACGCATCAAAGGAAGGTTTAGGTGAATTTTTGATGCATGATGGTCGAGTTGTCGCTTACGTCTCAAGAAATTAAGGCATCATGAGGAGAAATATGTGATGCATGATTTGGAGTTATTGGCCATTTTTTATGCCTTGAGAGTTTGGAGACACTATATGATTGGATGAAAATTCAAACTAAATATAGATCATTGTGGTGTACAACATATTTTTAAGCAGAGTGACTTGAACGTGCGACAAAGGCATTGGTCGGAATTACTTAGCAAATACGATTTTGAGATTTATTACATTAAAGGTACAGTGAATAGAGTGGTGCATGCATTGAGTTAGATACCACGCATTTTCTCGGTTATACCTCTTCAGACGAGTCTTCACGAAAATACTCTAACTATACAATTTGACGATGACTGGTATAAAGAGGCTAAGGAAAATATCGGACAAGACACCATGATGGTACCAAAGTTTGAAGGTTATACATTGGACACTCAAGTATTGTTGAGGTATAACAACATAATTTACATACCTCCTAATGACAAATTAAGAATTTTTTTCCTGAGTGAAGCGCACCGAGCAGTGTACATGGCTCATCCGGGAATGACGAAGATGAGGGAAGACCTTAAGCCTTTATTCTTCTGGAAGGGAATGAAAGAAGACATAGTTATCTACGTGGCGAGATGTCTGGAATGTCAGCAAATGAAAGCTGAGCATGGAAATCCGATAGGATTACTACAACCACACACTTTTTTGAAATCAAAATGGGAGGTCATTTCGTTGGACTTTATTATTGGATTTTTGTTGACGGAAAGGAGGAACGACTCGATTTTCGTGGTAGTTGACACTCTCATGAACAGTGCACATTTTATTCTTGTGCGTATGACATATCAAGTGCCAGACATAGCTAGATTTTTTTCCAGCAAGATTGTGAGATTGCATGGCGTGCCAAAAAGCATCATATCCGATAGAGGATTGGTGTTTACAAGACATTTTTGGACCAGTTTTCAAGAGGCCTTGAGAACGCAACTTAACTTTAGTACAACGTATCACCCTGAGATCAACATGAAGAAAAAAAAAATGAACCAAATTTTGGAAGATATGTTGCGTATGTATGTAATGGACCAACATAATCATTGGGAAGAGTTCTTGCCACTGGTAGATTTTGCATACAACAACAACTATCAAAGTACCATTAATATGGCACTATTTGAGTTTCTTTACGGGCGACCATGTCAGATGCCATTGAATTGGGATCCACTTGAGGATAGGGTCCTAGTAGGACAAGAAGTGATCCAAGAAATGGAAGAACAAATGAAAACGATAATAAAAAGGAGTAAAAACATACAAGATCGACATAAGTGTTATGTTGATGCACTTTGCGTTGATCGCAATTATGTAGTTGGCAACCGAGTTTTCTTGTGGGTGAAACCACACAAGAGTTCAATTAAGTTTTGAAAGGGTACTAAAATCTCTCCTAGGTTTGTGGGACCTTTCAAAGTTGTGGAAAAGAAAGGACCCATGGACTACATACTGAGCTTGCTTGATTCTTTGAGGCGTATGCACGATGTTTTTCCTGTATCTATTTTAAAACATTATGTTAGTGATCCTACACATGTGATTGACATGATTTCTTTTCAAGTGTCAGACGAGGGTGCACTCACAGTGGAGCCAATCCACATTCTGGACCATCGCATTTGACAACTATGGTGTCGAACAATCGATCAGATCAAGGTCCAGTGAGACAATTATAATCCATACTCAGCTACCTAGGAGGACGCATATGATATGCGCCAACAATTTCCTTACTTATTTGATAGATTATACATACAGATATTTTCAGATAATTTTATTACTGCATTTTATACACTGTATAACTTCAAGAAAAAATTTAAATCAAGAGGGGGTGTATGTAACATCCCTCTCTTGCGAGCACATGTTATCGAATTATTCTTTTAGGACACTTTCATGCAAGTGATCCGATTATAGTACATGGTTATTATTTCTCTTATGGATTTTTATGATGATGTTGATGGTTGTGATATAATTTTATTTTATATATATGTATTGACAGATCTTATTGACGAGTTTACCTGAGTTTGCATGACACTTGACATATTGTGGATGCTGAGGGAATCAATGGGCCTCCTTGGACTCCAAATTGAGTGAGGGAGTGGACTGTATTGGTTTGAGTATTTCATTTATGAATATGTGACATATGATCGATTATAGTATGATTTTATATATGGATCATTGATTGTCTTTCGTTGATGGATGCAGGCTGACGAATTATTGCTAATCTAACTCACATGAGGAGTAAAGGGGCCATGCACATAGACCAAATATTGAGGGAGAGGTGTGGCAGTGTCCCTATCACATCCTAGTAGAACTCCCATCGTGGCTCAAATTGTAGGCTAACGATTACCTATTTCAAGAGGTCCATGATGTTGTGAGGGTAGACTGAGAGAGTCACTCGTGAAGATTTCTAAGGGGTGCACAATAAGGCAGGGTCCTTATTCCTTAGAATCCCTTAGTCTTTCATAAGGTTGCCCGAATGGAATGTTGACTCCAAGGGTTGTACAACTACCAAAGTCATTCAAAGGCGAGTGGAACCCTTGGAGCACAGAGTGCGTCTTGAAGGGCACATCATGTAAATAAAACTTGAGTCAATGAATCTATGTGGCCTAGAAAACCTTGAGATAATAATTAAACCTTGTAAAACATTTAAGCATTGCCATATTTAATTAATTAATTAAGGATTGAAATTATTACTTATAAATCCTCAAATGAAAGTCTAAGCCTAATTCTAAGTTGTTAAGAAGACTAAAAGTAAATTATAAATTAAATCAAGAGGGGATGAAGTAAATCATTTAAGAATTATTAAAAGGTGAAATATATTTAAATATTTGATATAAGGCACATGTTTCCAAGAAAATATAAAAGGGGGGTTTTTTAAATAAGAAAGAAAAAAATTGTTGGATTACTGAGACAGGGGGTGAATCAGTAATAGAGAAATTTAATCCTTTTTAACCATAAAATGCAAGTGTTATATCAACGTAGCATTATCATCCAATAGCTTTAGAGTAAATAAACAATGAACAAATGATCAATCATACACATACACAGTACACCAGTGTTTTTATGTGGAAACCCAAAGCGAGAGAAAACCATGAAATTATTTTTCTTATATGTATTTAAGAATCACATTCATTGGAAGCACCAACTTCATTTGTTTTCCAGTTGCAACTGGAAGGAGGCTCCAACCCCCTAGTTTCTCAGGCTACAACTTGAGGGAAGCTCCAACTCCCTAATTTTCTGTCTACAACCAGAAGGAGGCCACAACCCCCTATGTTCTTCGACTACAACCACCTGTCCTTATCCTGTCCAACTTCCCTATTGTAGAAGTATAATGATGGAAGCACTATCACACTATCACTATGAGATATACTGTTGTAAACCTGTACCAATCAACCTGCACCAAACATGTACCATAAACAAGTGCATCAACCATGCACCAACCATGCACCAACCTATACCTCAACCTATACCATCAATGAGTGCATCAAACATGCCCCAAATATGTATCAATTATGAATGAAATACACATAAACTACAACTCATCAATATGTACAAACATTATCAGCTATACACCTCATGTATGTGCCAACTCATCAACTACTTGTCTCAACCATGTACCCAACATGTACCTCAACCAAAAGCCCTCATCAATTTGATCATCCAAATCTGATTTGTAATTCTGTAATAGACCTGGTGTATATGATCACATTCCTGCAAACCTTCCTTAACTTTAACAACAAGAAACTAACATTTTCATCAAACTTTACTTTAGTCTCACATAACTAATTTTGGATTAGTCAACAACCCTAACCTGAAATAATAATAACTATGTACTTGTAATGAATAAAGATCTAAAAATAGTAAATAATGTTATTCAGTGCCTTTTATGCAATTCCTCTAGGTTTCACTTCTTGGAACCTCTCATAAAAGGATTTATAGAAAAAATGACATACCTTGTTGAATTTTGGATTATTCTAGAGAGCGAACTTGTAGAGAATGCCCCACATGGAATATTTGTAGTATGGATCGGAAAATGGTACATATAATACTACAAATTGTACTCTAACCAATACATTTTTTCTTACTGAATTTGGATATTTTATAAATAAGTCATGACGTTTTTACCCGAAACGCCTATTTTAGACTAGTTTCAGGACTAGGCACAATCCCTATTTTCCACAGAGTGTAACTCCAAAAGTACAATGACCCACAAGTTGAACTTGTTATCACAGATACTTGGATATGTTTCCTCAATGACCTCCAGTTTTGTCGGTCTTTATCATTCTAGAAACAAAGTAATTGCAAAAATGGTGAGATGACCTGTAAATAACACACCTTAGAAAGCATCATCAAAAAAAATTATCCTCCATTTAATTTGGGCTTTCTTTACTTCACCTTCCCTCTGAAACTCTCCTTAGATATCCTTTGGTTGCCTTAGTCACTTATATATATTCAATATTGTCAAGTGTAATTAAAAAGAGAGACCCTTGCCTCTTAATTATACTTTTATGTAGCTTCCTCAAGGGGTTACCTTCTAACCATCTTAAACCACTTTCCCTATTTTAAGGCTAACCCACTTCTAACCACTTTTCCACTTAGTAATTTCTCTATTAAATTTATTTTGTATCCACTTTTAATTATAGTACACTCATCACTTCACTTTATTTTTTTGCCTTCTAACCATCTTAAACCACTTTCCTTATTTTAGGGATAACCCACTTTTAACCAAGTGTTCACTTAGTAATTTCTCCATTAACTTTATTATTTAAATAATTTATTTTTTATCCACTTTGACTTATAGTACACTCATCACTTCACTTTATTATTTAAATAATTTCTTCTTTGCAACCACTTTGACTACTTTGACCTTTGGGGGCTTCTAGATGACTCATGAGGGTTCTCCAACTTCACATGGCGATAACTCTCTAACCGTGAGGAGTTATGTGAATTTCCACATACCATCGGAAATGGAATGACATGTACTATCCATCTAGAATATTTGTTCCATCAAATATATTAAAACTCATACCATTATACATCAAACAAACTTGGGTCCATTACCCAAACCTTTGTGCGATTAGAATTTTCTACCAGACTTTCTTCAAGGGTTGACATCAATGACAACCAACCCAAATAATCAACAATCTCCCCCTTTGGAATTGGTGGCAACACTCTGATGCAATACTGAAGTCATATCACTCATGCTCCCACTGTGACCATTTCTCCCCCTGAAACCATGCCTCTGTGCTCTTTCTCCAAGCATTTACCTTTTCATGTGATAAATATCTTCCCTTTTGTCAACAATGGAAAAGGTATCTTTCCATCTGGGGTTGCTCCCCCTGACTAAATTGTTCCTGAAATTGATCTCCCAACCTAAACTTTCCTCTTTATGGTGCTTCCTCGTGTAAATCTAAGACATATAAGATAAGAATTCAAAAACATTCATTTTGGAGTAGAAATTACTTTGAGTCTCTGGCAAAGATACTCAAAGGCTTCCCTTGGAAGCAATTTTGTAAATATGTCTTCCACTTCTTCTTTTGTGCCCACATATTCAACTCTGATTTTCTTCTCTACAACCTGTTCTCGTAGAAAGTGATAATTTATTGGAATGTGTTTTGTCTTGGACTTCATCATTGGTTTCTTTGAGATATTGATTGTGTTTGTATTATCACAATCTATTGGAATGGAATCATCATACTCAACTTGTATATATATATGTCAAATTTTGTTTCATCCATATAACCTGAGTACAACATCCTGTTGCTGTAATATACTCTACTTCAACTGTAGATAAAGATACTAATGATTGTTTCTTGCTTAGCCAAGATACTAAATACTCACCCAAGTAGAACGTTGCTCCACTAGTGCTTCGTCGATCATCAATGCAACCTACCCAATCTACATCTGTGTAGGAAATAAGTGATATATCATTTCCTTTTGGATACCATAATCCAAACTCTTTTGTTCCTTTAAGATATCTAAAATTCCTCTTCACTACTAATACATGTGATTCCTTTGGTGTTGCTTGAAATCATGCCACTACCTGCATTACATCTGGTCTGGATGTTGTCACATATAGTAAGCTACCAATCATTGAACTGTATTACCTCTGGTCTGTAGAATTTGAATCATCATCTTTGCTCAACTTGCAACTGGTTTGCATAGGAGTGGTAATTGGTTTTCAATCTTCCATTTTGAACCTCTTTAGCATTTCTCCGATATACTTGGTTTGAGAAATAAAAATTCCTTGGTTTCTTTGACGTATCGGAAGACCCAAAAACAAGGATAGTTCTCTGAGTAATGGCATTTTAAATTCATTCTGCATATCCTTTGTAAATTTATGGCTTAGCCTATCATCATTACTTCCAACAATAATATCATCAACATAAAATTCAATTAATAAAATATTACCTTGAGTTACCTTGATGTAGAGATTGTTGTCTACACTTCCTTTTCTGAACCCTGCCTATTGTAAATATTTATCCAGTCTAGAGTACCATGCTCTAGGAGCCTGTTTTAGACCATACAAGGACTTATTCAATTTGCACACATAATATGCATTCTATGACAACTGAAATCCTTATGGTTGTTCAATGTAGACTTCTTCTTCAAGTTCCCCATTAAGAAAAGATGATTTCATGTCCATATGATACACTTTAATATTCTTGGAGCATGCATAAGCTAAAAGCAACCAGATTGCTTCCATTCTAGAAACTGGGGAAATGTCTCTTCAAATTCGTTTCCTTCAACTTGTGTGTATCATTTACATACCAATCTAGCTTTGTTCCTTGTAACCTGTCCATATTCATTCAATTTACTTATGAAAACCCACTTTGTGCCAATCACATTCTTATTCTTTGGTCTTGGAACCAATTTCCAAGTGTTATTATTCTCTATTTGATCCAATTATTCATCCATGGATTTATTCCATAATTCATCCTTGTTGGCTTCTTCAAAACTGGTTGGTTCAATTGTAGATAAGAGTTCTAGGTGTGTTTTTTCTAGTGAATAGATTCTTCTTCTAGTCTCAACTCTTGCATCTTTGTTTTCGATAATCTGATCTAAAGGATGATTCTTCTGTACTCATTTTCTAGCTTTATTTGGAGGCACTTGATGAACTTTCTCTTCTAATTTTGTCTGATCCTTTTCATCTTCCCCTTCTACTTCTTCTTCATATTTTTCTTCTTCTTCGCAAAGTTGTTCCATTGATTCATTTTCTTCTTCATTTAATTATCATCCACCTATTTCATCAATTGTTACATTTATGCTTTCCACAACTTTGTTCAACCTCAGATTGTAACACTTGTATTCTTTCCTTGTACTTGAGTAACCAACAAGTACTCCTTTGTCCACAAGAGAGTCAAACCTTCCCATTATGTCATCTTCTCTTTGGATGTCACATTTGCTTCCAAATACTTTGAAGTGATTCACATTTTTTGGTCTTCCTTTCCATAGCTCATAGGGAGTTTTGTCATTGTTGTTTCTAAGTATTACTCTGTTTTGAATGTGAACTTTTGTATGCAATGCATGTGTCTAAAAGATTTCTGTCAATTTTGAATCCATTAGCATTGTTCGAAACATTTCCTGTCCTATCTTATTCTTTCTTTCAACAACTCCATTTTGTTGAGGTGTCCTAGCAACAGAGAATTGGCTTTTTATTCCATGACTGCTTCAATAGTCCATAAATTCCTTTGAAGTTAACTCTCCTCCATTATCATATCTCAAACATTTGATTTTTGAATCTATTTCATTTTCATCCATTTCCTTGTAGACCTTGAAGTTTTCAAAAGATTCTGACTTATTCCTGAGAAATAAAACTACAATCATTCTTATATAATCATCAACTAATAACATAAAGTATATCTCACATTTTAAACCCTTTGTTGTAGTTTTTCCAACTAGATCAATATGCACAATTTCTAGTGGTCTTGTCGTTGAATATTCCTTTGATTTGAACCTAGTCTTTATCACCTGTCATGTGGTTTGAACAACCACTGTCAACATACCAACTACATTTATTATGCTTAACTTGTAGAGAGAGTATGAATTCTTCATTTCTATACTGATTTTGATTTCTTATCCATGTTCTCTTCTGAGGTTCATGTCTATGAATGTTGTAGTTTTATTGTGGTTCTCTAGGAGGAACTGTCATTCTACAATTTTTTGCCATGTGTCCAAAGTTCTTGCACTTTCATAATTCCACTTCATTTCTCAATGATTCAAACCTGTTGTAGCTTCTTCTCTATGTTTTAATAGGCCTTCTTGGATAACCATTTTGTGTATGAATTTCAAAGTTGTTTATGTTCTTCCTATTAGCTCTGCAATTTACAACTTCGTGTCCAAAATTATTGCATGCATAACCTAAACCAAAAAAGATAATTTCATACATGAGAGTTGAAGATATTCTAAAAGGATTTACTTTTATGAATCCTTGTTCTTCCCAAGGCATATTTGTTTATGTTGGTCATTGATTCTAAAATATGAATCTTCTCGGTGGAGGAGTGTCCCTATAACCTTCCTTGTAGGTCTTCATATCCTCTTTAATTGTTTCTGCATAACTTTTTGGATATGTTTCTTGTTTTGTTGTTTTGGAGCTTGATCCATTTTCTATCTGATTGTATCCAAGTCTAGACTTTTCATGATGAGACTTTTGAATGTTGATAATTTCATCCAAAACTTTTGAGTTGTTCTACATATTTTTCTTTTGAAGATCCTTTCTCAATGTGACAATCTTTTCTTCCAAATGTCCAATGATCTTGTCTCTTTCTTCTAGATGTTCTTTGAGTGATTCTTTAGTTCTTTTATATTCTTCTATTTGAACCTTCAATTTCATGATCATTTTCTCTAGTTCCTGATTTTCTTGTTTCTTATCTAGTTCTGCTTATTGTTTCATGTTTTTCTTATTTTATCTTCTTATAACTTCTATGGCACTCAACAATTATTCTTGGTAGTCAAATTCTACCTCTTCATATTATTCTTCGGTGTATTCTTTATCAAAGTCTTCTACTGCCATGAATAAAAATCTTTCTGTCTTACTGTCACTAACTCAATCTTCATTTGATGAGAAGATGTCTTCTTTTGTGCATAATATTTTCTTGAAAGATTTATTTTTTGTTCTTTTTCCTTTATATGTTTGTTTGTTATTTGAGTAATATTCATCATTCCTCTTATTTTTCTTATGGAGACATTTGTTAGAAAAATGACCAATACCATCACAATTAAAACAAAACAATGGAATCTTACCTTTATATATTCCATTGGTTCCCTTGTTCAATCTTCTAAAAAAGTTGGCCACTTCTTTTTCATCATCTTCTCAGAAGTCATTGTTGCTGCTATGTTCATTTTTCTTTCCCTTTTGCTTTGACCTTTTGGATGCTTTGAAAGATTCTTCTTTTATATCTGTATTTTCCTGTTCAATTCTCATTTCATATGTTGTGAAGATTCCATGAAGTGTGTCCATGCTTATTGAGTCTGGATCTTCTCTTTCTTCTAGTGTTGATATCTTAGGATCAAATATCATAGGAAGATATATTAGTACCTTTTGAAAAATTACAGATTCTTCAATTTATTCTCCCAATCCTATGATTGCATTCACTATTTTATCGACTCATAAGAAGTAAGATGAAATATTCTCATCTTCCTTCATCTTTAGTTGTTCTAAATGACCTCTGTAAGTTTGAACTTTTGTTTCTTTGAATTTTGAATCTCCTTCATAAATATTTTGAAGTTTGTCCCAGATCTATTTAGTGTATTTACAATGTACAACTTTGGTATATATCGATTCACCAAGACCATTCATAAGTGCATTTGTGGCTTTGGAATTATTTTGACTGAGTTTCATTACTCTTTCACTTGTTGCTGGAATTGTTGGTTCTTTGTACCCATCTACTACTGATTGCCAAATTTCAAATCCCTGTGCTTGCACATATGTTTTCATCCTTCTGCTCCAGAATGCATAATCATGTCCATCAAACTGTGGCATTATGTTTTTATACATGTTGTTTCTCTCCATGATCTACCTTTCATTGGTTAAACTGATTTCTAAAGGAACCTTGATCTAATACCAATTTTTGGATTACTGAGAGGAGGGGTGAATCAGTAATAGATCAATTTAATAATTTTTAACCATAAAATGCAAGTGTTATATCAATGTATCATTATCATCCAATAGTTTCAGAGTAGATAAAAAATGAAAAAATGAGCAATCATACACATACACAGTACACCAGTGTTTTTACGTGGAAACCAAAAGCGAGAGAAAACCATTACATTCATTATATGTATTTAATAATTACATTCATTGGGAGCACCTACTTCCTATGTTTTCCAACTACAACTGGAAGGAGGATCCAACCCCCTAGTTTCTCAGGCTACAACCTAAGGGAAGCTCCAATTCCCCAATTCTCTGGCTACAACCAGAGGGAAGCTACAACGCCCTTTGTTCTCTGACCACAACCGGAAGGTGGATAAAACCACCTGTCCTTACCTCGTCCAACCTCCCTTTCGTAGAAGTAGAATGATGGAATCACTGTCACACTATCACTGTGAGATATACTGTTGTAAACCTGTACTAATCAACCTACACCAAACAACCTGTACTATAAAAAAGTGCATCAACCATGCACCAAATTGTACCTCAACCTTTACCATCAACGAGTGAAACAACCATGCACAAAATATGTACCAATCATGCATCAAATACACATAAAATATGACTCATCAATATGTACCAACATCATAAACTATACACCTCATGTATGTGCCAACTCATCAACTACTTGTCTCAACCATGTACCCAACATGTACCTCAACCAAAATCCCTCATCAATTTCATCATCCAAATATGATTTGTAACTATGTAATAGACCTGATGTATACAATCACATACTTGCAAACCTTCTTTAACTTTAACAACAAGAGACTAGCATTTTCATCAAACTTTACCTTAGTCTCACATGACTAATTTTGGATTATTCAACAACCCTAACTTGAAATAATCATAACTTTGTACCTGTAATGAATAAATATATGAAAATAGTACTCAATTTTCTTCAATGTATTTTATGAAATTCTTCAAGGTTTCACTTCTTGGAACCTCTCAGAAAAGGAGTTATAGAAAAAATGACATACCTTGTTTAATTCTGGCTTATTCTAGAGAGCGAACTTGTAGAGCATGCCCCACATGAAATATTTGTTGTATGGATATGAAAATATCACACAAAATACTATAGACTGTACTCTAACCAATACATTTGATCTTACTTAATTTGGATCTGTTATAAAGAAGGTATGACGTTTTTACCTGAAACACTTGTTTTAGACTAGTTTCAGGACTAGCCACAAACCCTATTTTCCACTGAGTGTAACTCGAAAAATACAACGACCCATGAGTTGAATTTTTTATCAGAGATACTTGGATATGTTTCCTCAACATCCTCCATATTTCATGGTCTGAATCATTCTAGAAAAAACGTTATTGCAAAAATTATGAGATGACCTATAAATAACATACCTTAGAATGCATTATGAAAATAATTTATCCTCCCTTGAATTTGGGCCTTCTTTACTTCACCTTCCCTCCAAAATTTTCCTTAGATATCCTTTGGTTATCTTAGTCACTTATATATATTCAATATGATCAAGTGTAATTAAAATGAGAGACCTTTGCCTCTTATTTATACTTTTATGTAGCTTCCTCAAGGGGTTTCCTTCTAACCATCTTAAACCACTTTCCTTATTTTAGGGCTAACCCACTTCTAACCACTTGTCCACTTAGTAATTTCTCCATTAACTTTATTATTTAAACAATTTCGTTTTTATCCACTTTGTCTTATAGTACACTCATAACTTCACTTTATTATTTAAATAATTTATTCTTTGCAACCACTTTGACTACTTTAACATTTTCGGGCTTGTAGATGACTCATTAGGGTTCTCCAACTTCACATGGCCATAACTCTCTAACCGTGAGGATTTATGTGACGTTCCACATACCACCAGAAATGGAATGACATGTACTATCCATATAGAATAATATTACATTCAAATATATTAAAACTTATACCATTATAAATCAAACAAACTTGGGTCCATTACCCAAACCTTTGTGCTACCAGAATTTCTTCAAGGGTTGACATCAATGAAAACCAACATAAATAATCAACAAAAACATGAAAGAATGTGTACGTATAGAAATGAATCTAGAGTCTAACTACCATTAGTTAACTAGGAGAAGAATCCTATTTTTACTCAACTCATATTTAGTAAGGCATCAGTCATGAAATGGGAATATGGGGAATAAAGAGACAACTAGGAGTGATTTAAGGAGTGCTTTTAGGAAGGGTGAGGGGAATTGACTTTAATTAAATAAAATGTGGAATTTCTTGTGAAACTTGGGGAGAGGGTGACAAGTGTAAGAGGGAAATAATTCTAATTTATTTAACTAAAAAGTGAATCAATTGTGAAAGGGGGATGTGTCATTAAGTAAACTCCTATAAAGAAAATGGTATAGAGGGAAAATGGATCACATGGATTATTGGTAAAGTTATGCTGCAAAATTTTTGATTGGTTTTACTTGTGAGAGTTGGGATACCCAGCTTGAGAGAGAGTGGTGGCTCTACCTTGCGAGGAAATTTTGGAGCTAGAGTATTTTTTGGTTTTGCATGTGTGGCCCCTTTGCGGCTCAGGGAGCTAAGGGGGAAGAAGAGTACCCCTAGCGTTGGTTGGGAGGTACCAGTGCAGTCTCCATGATTAGAAAGCAGGCTGAAGGAAGGAGCACAAATTACTGAAGAACATCTTCGATTATTCATCGTTGGTTACAATATTATTATTTGAGATTGCGATTGTATTAAGTTTGTTTGTATATAAAGTTTTAAAATTTGTTGTAAGTTGTAATGGATTCTGATATAGAATCCAAGGAGTGAATCATTGGTAAATTGTAAATATTATTTAAGGTGGATTCCATTACATATTGAAATATGCTTGGAACTTTCTACTTGTATATGAGATTTGTAGTGTTATTTCTCCCTTTATATGAAGGCTATGAATTTTTAATTCTTCATTTATCTGCTTCTCTAGTGAACGAAATTCACTGTGATATTCTTATTGGACTATTTAACAAAATAGGAATTAAAAATCACAAACTTGGTAATTGTGAATACATTACAACATGTATGAGTTTAACAACGATGGCGTTCATGATGTGAACTCTCTATGTATTGATTTATTTATGAATAAATGAATTGTTGTTTTTAGACATGCCAAGAAAAGTGAATGTCATCTTGATCGTTGTCTGGAATTCACATATCAAAATTTAAAAATTATTATCTAAACAATCAACTGACCCAACGAGTATTCTTGTACGTCGCCCCTTCGATTTAGTAGCTCGATTTGATTGTTAACTATGTCTTGTCCTTGAATTTTTGTTGTGGCTGAATGAGATTGGTATAATCACTTTATGTTATATTATAACCAGTAATGGAGTATGATGCCCATCTTACTTCTTCAAGATGACCAATTCTTTTTTTTAAAGCCTAGATTTCCTTTTTTCTTGTGCACTTCATTTTCTGTGTGCACTCTCCTCTTATTGGCTTGTGGGCCTAGTGTTTTGGACCATGGCTCTTCCCTTCACACCTTGCGTTGAGAATTATTGATGACTGGTATGTCAAATTGGGTGTTGCTCAGCTAATGAACAACCCATAAAAAATTTTGTTATTTATTTCTTTTATTTTCTCTACATCAAAAGTTGATTACTCCCTTAAATATTATTGAGTGTTAAACCTACCTGCACATTTCTACATCAAATGAGAAACTTGGTATTAATTGTTGTCCATCTGTTAAGATTTTTGTTTTTTCTTCCTATAATTTTTAATTAATTTTTTTTTAGAAAATTAGTTCTAGATCAAGGGCCATAACAGGGGCCAGATTAGATGTTGGATCCAGGACCAGATTGAGTGTCAGATAAGAATGTGCACCAATTCAATGACTATATTGAGGCGTACAACTCTGTTTCATGAATTTTTTCCTTAGCGCCTTATGTTTGAGTTGGGTTGGGAAAAACTCTAATGAATTTATTGGCATTTACAAACCCTTATTCGCATTCTAAATTTATGAAATATATCTCTATTTACAATGTTCTTTACAATTCTGAATATAATTTTTGATTCAAAAGAAATCTAGATTTGTTGCTCATTTTAGTTTGATAACTCTGAACTTTTATTTTGTTCTTCTAGTAGGGAGATTTTTGTGTTGATTTTATTAAGTGGAATCAATTCGTAGTGAAAATCTTGAACTCATAGCTTAATATATCCTTAAATCATTCTTCCTGATATCAAATTGTCTTGGTTATATCCTTTGTTTTAATCCTAACTTTTCCTTTCCTTGGTTCATTTTTTTATCCTTGGTCATCTTGAACTATCTCCTCTTGTTCCTTGAACCTCTGCCTTTATCATCTTGGAATCCTGTCACTTTTGAATCCTCTACTCGCTTCCTGTGGAGTTTAATTTATGTTATCAGAATTTAGTGTTGGATTGAGGGTCAAATTAAGGTCTAGATTGAGGGTTGGATTAAGGTCTGGATTGAATGTCAAATTGTTGTGCACATTGGTTCAGGGATTGAAATAAATTCTGGAAATCCTTCTTTTGTTTCATTACTCGGATATGTAATTTGGCATCTAATTATTTATTAATTGTTAAACATAATATTGGTCTTCTCTTAATTTCTTTAATGAATTTTGAGATAGAAATTGCATTCTTATTTATGGTTGAATAAGAAGTGGTCTTCCTTTAGTTCTTTTAAAATGGATTTATAAATCAACTTGTGTTCTTTATTTTATTGTTAAATAAAAATTGATCTTCTTTAATTATCCTTATATATGGATATGCAAGATAGCATGTGAAATATCTTATCTAATTCTTAATTATGGGTTGAAATTATTATAGTTTCTTTACAATGGGAATGTAAGGTGACCTTGGAATCTGTCCATATTGCTTGTTTTTTTTTTTTTTTTGCATTGGGGGAATCGACAACTGGCGGTTTGTTACATACCCACTACCATAATCAAATTTTTGTTGGTTTCTGCTGAATCAGAGGCCTCGAATGACCTACGAAGGCCTAGCACAAGCCAACTCTTTCTCTCTTTCGGCTCCCATGTGATCGCGGGTCATGATCACAGGTCAATAATTTGTGGTACCTCTTTGTATTTCATGCCTCGGTGCTACAGTGATGTCGAATTGTTCGACTCTGCAACCGCCGAACCCCGACAGGGTTGGCGAATGGCCAATAGGAACAAATCCCTACAGGGTTAGCAGATGGCCAATAGGAATGGCCCTGTCGCATGGTTGAGTGGAGTACAGGTGGCGAGAGGGGAGACACGACACGGTGGGCGGCATGACAGGAGATGGGTCCCACTTCACATGCCACACCATTCCGGACCC
>JZKD02S0165135.1:0-45381 GCA_000966675.3 Picea glauca | reverse complement strand
TGATGTCTCTTCCCCACATCTGAGGGTCATTATAGACCCTGAGATCCTCCGAAAGAATCTCATTCATTCATTGGGATTTATCATCACGAGAGGCCGAACTCTCGACCATGGGACTCCTGAATTCTCGATCCCCGGTTTCCTGATGCGGTTAATCTCTCATGACATGAGGCCTCCTTAAATCGGACAGTCCAGATCTTATCTCGGGGTTTCCACAATGGAAAGTCCCGATCTCTCATCATCAGGACTCCCGAATTCTCGATTCCCAATTTCCTGAAACGGGTAATCTCTCATGACACGTGGCCTCCTTTAATCGGGTGACCCAAATCCATTTCGGTGCTTTTTCCCTTATTCACTAGGGGTTTAACCCTCGGGTATCTCTTGACAGATCCAACGGTTGTCGGGTTTTCCAGCCGAGATCTGACGGCTCAGACAGGTTCCTAACTTGTGTGCTCTCCCATGACTACCTAGACGTGGAAATATCAACGGCCTGGATGCTCTTATGGACCTTGGGGATCTACGGTCTCGAGCTCTTCGCTACCCACGAAGACACAGAAAGTCACAAGGGTAAGGAACTTAACATCCTACTTTCTCCTACCAAATCTAATGGTCATGAGTGACCATAGATTTCCCGACGGGATCTCGTCCGTTGATCACCACCTATCAAGGTTAAGGCACTTAACTTTCCAGCTTCTTCTTCTTATCTGATGGTCATGAGTAACCATATATCTCCCGATGGGATCTCGTCCATCGATTCGATACCCATCAGGGATTTCTTAGGGCCTTGCGCTCTCACGTCCTCCTTCCAGGTTCTTGAGGATGTTTTCAAGGAGGGTATCTCTATGGGGAGGTTTACCTAGAGTATTATCTAAGGCAGATAAGGGTATCTCTCTCCTGAGAACCAATCGTGAAGTCTGAATTAGATCAGTTTGCATATAAACAACAATTTAAGAGAGCATAAGCCACACATAATCCTTCCATATAAATATACAACTACCAGTACTGATCAAGACACCATACGGACAATTTTATAATGAATTCATTCACGATTTCACAGCTTGTGATCATAAATGTCAGCATACATATATTTCAATATGTCAAAGGAAAAACACTTATCAGAAAGTAACACCAGGGGTTATGCAACTGCTGAGAGGGGTGCTTGTTTCCACCCAACTGTAGGCTCAGTGACTCCTAGCGGATTTACCACTAGCCACCCCCGAGTTGAGACCACAATGCTGTGAGACTACGTCTTTGTTTGCCAGTGACCAGGAGCGAATGTTACTCTCCTCCCTCTCTGCTATCACCCACTCTGCATATAGCCAGAGTTCTCTTCCTCCCCTCACGTCTTCCCCCCCATCGCTTCTCCCCCACACCTTCTCCTCTTGCAAGGTTGCGTGTGGCTTAATTTCCCTCGTGCTGGTGAGGCCTGACGTATCTTACGGATGGGTGGTTCACCTCCCCATCCCTCATTAATTCCTGAGGAGCCATCTACCTACCAGACTGCGAGACATTAAATTCAGGGCCAGAGAGCCACTTTTGGTTCTTTGGGCCACTGAAGTCCAAATACGGTATTGCTTTTCGGTGGAAGTTAATGCCACCTTTCCAGGTGCCTTCCACCACCTCTCTACAACCATCGTGGTCTCTTTTTCAGCATATCCCCTCTCAACAGTCCTGCAATATAAATTCATAATGTTATTCACATTCATCTACCTTTTCCACAAGGTCCATTCACATCACATGTTCACATTTCTGAGTTTTCCACAATTCTGGGCCAGTCCAGTTATTTTTACAAACTGGGGGAAACAAGGTGTTACACGGTTCTTGTACTCACGTGACACGAGGTCGATGCCCGTCGGCTACCACTATAACCCCAGTTACAACCACCCAGCCCGCAAGAATGGCACACGAGTAAATCCGGGTGAGAATCGAACATGAAACTTCATTTTTACAAATTTCCTTCCATTTACACGGCACTTGCCAATCTGTCTACACCCATGCGGGCATCCATATTGCTTGTTATGATTGATACTTTTAGTTATTTTAAATGGATGTTAATCCATCAACCTCTTACTAATTGCTTTATGTTTATTTTTATTTTCTTTATAAAAATCGATACATAATGAAAAGTAGCATTTTATTTTAATGTAATGCTTAAGAAGATTGATCTTCTTGTGGTTCTTATAATTGAATATCTAGTTTAGCTTTCAAATTACTTACATATCCTTAGAAGATATTCCTTAATATGAAGGTGCATAGTTGAGATACATGAGGCTAAGCTTGTATTTATGCTCTTTTGGTTTTATTATTCTTTATGTCATAGCCTCTTACTCATTTACACTCCTTGTTTCTTAAGGATTGATTCAGTATTGTGGATTATTGAGGTGCCATGAATAATTGATGATTAAGTATGACTGATTAATCTAAGTTGATTTATGGTTTATGAATGGATTAATGGGATTAGATACTTCCTTGTTCCTCAAAACAGTCCCCATTCTTGACACCTTAAGTGGTCAAAATCAACCAGATGAATCATGGACTTCAACGTTGCTTATGTGTCTTGGAGGTCCTAACCATGCAGGATTGGTTGGGCAGGTATTTTCCTTATGTTATCATTTGAGATATGTCGATTGAATAATAGTGGTGTTTCTTTCAGTTGATTATGTTGAGATGGATTGTGTAGTTATTAATGTATGTTATGGTGCATTTTCACTTTTACTAGCGTTTGTTGAAAGAACAATTACCTCTTTGTACTCACTTTGTTTTCGTAATGGAAGGGATGTCAAAATATTTCAGGTATACAATGGTCATTTCAATGATGTATTATTTGTTCTAGCTATTTCCTGCAACCTTCTACCAGTGTATTAGATCACTCATTCAAGTGAAGTTAAAATCATAGAGTTTTCACCTCACCAAGTTGTAATCAAGGATTTAAAACATCCTAAGTATGTCATAGTAATTAGAATTTTTTATGATATTACCAAGTTGTACAAATTTCACAACTTTGGGGCATCATTTATTCCATCTGTTTTTGTTGCTCATAACGATGACTTGAGAAAAATTTAGCTTGAGTGGTTTGTTCATGTAAATTATTGCCCATTGCAACAATTATGGAATAAACATATATTCACTAATCTTCCTCTTGTTTCGTGTACATATGTTGTTTGTGTTAGTTGTGTTCTTGAAAAACATCATCGAGACACTTTTGAAAAACATGCTTCTTGACACACCTTGACCCATTTGTTGCTTGTTCTCAATGATTTGTGTGGTCTAATTTCTTCTCCTTTTTTCTCTAGGTGCAATTACTTCTTAAATTTCATTGATGACTTCTCGAGATGAACTTGGGTTACTTCTTAAAACCTAAGAGTGAATATTTTGACATGTTTTTTCCCTACAAGGCCCTTGTAGAAAAATAATCTAGAAATCAACTTGAAAGGTTACGAACAGATAATGGTATACACAACAGAAAAATGATGTTGATGAGAGGAAGAATTTCACATTAAAGGAAATGGATAATTATTGGGTGGAAGCTTTGAATTGTGAAAATTACATATTAAATCTCACTCTCACAAAGGATTTAAAAAAACATATAACCGGAAGAAGCATTGACTAAAATTAACCCAAATGTGATCCACTTGCGTGTATTTGGTAGGATAGCATGGTGTCACATTTTGTATGAGAAAAGAAATAATTACAACATAAAAGTGAGAAGTGCATTTTTTCTGGATATTTTGAAGATCTTGAAGGCTACCAAATTCTTCAACCTCATTCCAATGGAATTATTATTAGAAGAGATGTTAAGTTTGATGGTAATATCTTGTCCTATGACCCTAATTTTACATTTGTGCCATCTTCATCCTACAAGCCATATTCTATTCATATTTTGGTTTCTTCTTCATTAGATGATGAAAATGACGATGAAATCCACCTCTACCTACTCACCTTCCTCCAGATGATTCCATTAAACATGAACTTGCACTAGGACCATCGCTTCCTAGATGTGTTTGTTCAACACAAGAAGAAACTAGTGATCTTATCAGTGATCCTTATATCAACATCAGACACATTCATAGTTCTAGTGAGCCTCTTCTATTTTGGATCAAGTTTCAAAGACTCATGATCCATACATATTTGTAGAATCTTATGGCCATCTAGATTGGGAAACAACAATGAATGGATAATATTATTCCTTAATGGAGAATGATGCTTAATATCTTGACCTCTTTCGAAAGGAAGAAAAATTGTTATATGTAAATGGGTATACAAAACTAAGTATGTGTCAGATGGATGTGTTGAAAGACAAAATCCTTGGTTAGTTTCCAAATAATTCTCTCAAGTTGAAGGCATTGACTACAATAAAACATTTTCCCCCATAGAAAAAATGAATTCCATCCATCTTGTTCTATCCCTTTCTACCTCACATAAATGGGAGGACGATTAGATGGATGTAAGATACAACTTCTTTCTATATATAGAATTACTCTATCCATGTTTTTCACCCTAAGAAATCTCTTTATGGTCTTAAGAAAGCTCCTCGAGATTGGTATGCCAAAATGGGAAAGTTTCTTCTTGAATCTTTTTTTTATAGATGTAATTGTAGCCTAAATGTCTATACCAATAAAGTAGGAATCCATCTCATAATACTTGTAGTTTATGTTGATGACCCTATCCTCACTGGTAGTGACCCTAAACCTTTAAACCATGAGAAATCCAACCTTAAAAATAAATTTTAAATGACAAACTTAGGTTATGTGCATTACTTCCTTGGCCTCCTAGTTTTTCAAACTAAGGAAGGTATTCGTCTTACCCAATCTAAGTATGATTTTGACCTTCTTCGCTTCTTTCACATGGAATATTCTAAACTATCCCCCTCTAACTTATAGTCTGGATTCAAACTTGCTACCACATGTACTATTCCTAAAGTTGATGCCACTTTGTATCATCATTTAGCTAGTATCCTCTTATATTTGACTCATATATGTCTTGATATTTATGTAGTGCCTTGTCTAAGTTAGGTCAAATTTGACACAATTTTTTTTAGTTGGCATAAGGTTGTGCAAGGACATTTATTAAATATTGAAATTACTGTGAGGTTATTGATGGAGTGTGTCTTATTCTTATATTATCTCATTCTAGAGTATCCATAGTTGCAATAGGTATTAAACAATAGATCTTTCCATGAGCGGATTATTTGAATTGCATAAGTTAAAAAAAATATTTAGTTACATCAACTAATCAACATAACATAACCTCTATTGTACTACATCAATTTGACACATCTTCATTAGTTGTTCAACCATCTAGTTATATACAATTGACCAATTGTTGGAATTACAATATTATTGCAAATTCATAATTATAATAATGTAAAAACTAATTTTAAAGAAGATGTATAAATATTAGAGAATGAAAACTATAATTGTGAAAATAAATTTAACAATCAATACCTAAAATTCCCTGGATGGGGTGCCACGTAGAAGAAGGAGGCCACACAACCCTCCTGTTAACTTAGCCATAAATATGGCCAACCTTCTTCCCTCACCCCAATCTTGAATGGAGGGTGACCTTAAAATCTTGTAGAGGAAGGGAGGACAACTCCCTCACATCATTTTAATGGAGGTCTTGTTGATTAATGGTAGGAGGCGGGTCCTGAGTATGGGTGGTTGCATTGTAGTCATGTCCGTCAGTTGGATATATATCGAGCTTAGCTATGTCTTGCAATACTTTTCCTCTGAGCTCTGTCACCTCGCTCTGCACGAGAATTGGGTTTTGGAATAGTTGGTTATCTTGTCTTCAGTCCAGTTGTTTCTTCGCCCCCCAGGCTCTTCCATGCTGAGAGAGAGAGGAAATCTCAAGAGAGGTCATGCCTGGTACAGTCATGCAGCTAGGAAGAGACTCTTTCATAATATGGAGTTGTCCCTGTCAATTGCTTGGACTCAGCGCATTGTGAAACCTCATACTTCTCCAAAGGCCTACATAGAGGAGGAATTCCCGAAGGAACCAATCCATTTTTCACTGAAATTCCTCCTCTATACGATCTCGAATGACTACCTATTCCCCAACACTAGTAAAGCAGCTACAGGTACAATGAAAACCATGGAAGGTGCCACGTGCATTGTTTAGGAGGAATTCCCGGAGGAATTCCTCCATATCGCCCCAGATATGTACATTCACCCCATCACCAATGAGACACTTACAGGAGCAGTGGCATATATGGAGGGATCCACTTGAACTATGCAAGAGGAATTCCCCATCTCGATGCCTCCACCGCTGAACATAGTTAAGGAATGCGACCAGGCTCCCCCCAGTCGCTTCAACCCGGAGCAACTAGAGCTTATTTTCGACATCAGAGGTTATATGATAGAACAACTTCATCGAGAAACCTTCATCATCAATTGCATTGACATGTTGTTCGATGCATTTTCGAATGCACTATACAAATAGAGGTGTCTGACCTACGCGCAACCCTTCGTGCTCCAACCCCATGATGACATCCTTCACAATGGAGCTTCGGATGACAAGTTCCATGGTTCTGAAATCCATGCTAATGTCTATATTTGCAGATTTCTCTGAACTCCACCAACATGGTGATGGTGTTTTTTTCTTGTCAACCTCGACTGGTACTCTGCTCATTTCTTCCCTAGTTTTAATTTTTCATAGGTTTTTAGTTTGTTTAGCTTACACAAAAAGTTTTGTCAGCACTATCATCTGCCACCTGCTTTGGTTTCCAATTGGTAGGGCAAGTGGCAGATGCCATTTTTTAGTCGAAAGCATAATAGGCAGCCACATGTTTCGGTTTCTACTAGTTTGGCGGAATAGGTGGTAGGCCAGTGTCATGTATCAATTTTGTACAATGACAACTCATTAATAGGAATTACCTCTTTTTATTTACAAAAAAAAAACAATCAATACATAAAATGATTACATTTCAACACGTAAACAACTCTAAACCTCTTCCATTCATACGCTATACTTCCATGCAATTAAATAGTTGTTGAAATTACCATATTATTGCATAATCATAATTACAATGATGTAAAAACTAATTTTAAATAAAATGTATGAATATTCCAGAATGGAAAATATAATATGCCAATAAATTTAACAATTACTACATAAAATAATTAAATTGCATCACTTAACAATTCTAAACCTCTTCCATTCATAAACTATATTTCTATGCAATTAAACCATTTTTTACATTCATAATTATAATAATGTAAAAGTAATTTTAAAAAAGATGCATAAATATTCTAGAATGGGAATATATAATATGTCAATAATTTTAACAATTATTACATAAACTAATTACATTGCATCACTTAACAATTCTAAACCTCTTCCATTCATAAATTAACATTTATAAATAATCCCTTAAAATTTCAAGAAAAATAATCGTTCCATTGTCTTATATAGTTCCCTGTAATAAATTAATTTAATTATATAGTTCTATTAATATAAAAAATTTCACACTTAGTGTTATTATTAAGGAGGCTAGGTAATGGCCTTCCACAATTTTCTATTGTTTTGACACTTTCAAAAGGCTTTTAACTCCATTTTTAGGGAATCAATATTCCAAAGGTTGCAAGAAATTTTTAGGGAATTAATATTCCAAAGGTTGCAAGACATTGGTTTGTATGAGTCTATCATTATGCCCATGTTGAATCTTTATGGGATAGTTGTAGGAAAAATCTGCACACTATAATAATTTTCGAACATCATCAAGGGCACTATTGGGGTCAAACACATTTTTTCTATATCTCCCACACTATTTGAGGTATAAATTGATTATATAGTCAAATCCATCTAACATGATTGGATTTATAGGGTTTTTTTCTGTAAGGTGGTCAAGGTATGAAAATCGTAGTAGTCAGGAGGAGACACCCAAAAAAATACATTTATCTTAAGGGTTGGTGTTGGCCCTTGACCAAGTTTTGAAGAATACTTGGTCATAATTGACCACTTTTGGAACTACGACATCTTGCCAAGGAAGGAGCACAACGTGAGGTGGAAAGTAAGGAAGCAAGACCTATTTTTGGGTCCATTTTAGGGTTTTGGGTTGATGTAATGGGAAAGGGATGTCGGCCCGTGGGTTTACCCATGTTTAGGTCCATTTTGTAACCTATAAATAGTCAATGTAAATAGGGGAGAAGTAGTAAGATAGTAGTAATAGTAATGTAGTACATCTGTGTGATGTATAACTAGAAGCTTAGTGCTAGTAACTAGATCTGTGTGATCGGATGTATCTTAGAGTGCTCTGTGCATGATATTGAAAAGTTAAGTGCAGTTTGGTGTATTCTTGTGCTGAAGAGAAAGGAAGAAGGATCTAGCAAGCTACGCAGATCTTGTCTTGTGTGAAGTAAGGGTCATTAAAGCTTTGTGTTGTAACTGCTTGACCAAGATAATATAAAGAAGACTTTGTGGACGTAGCCCCAGGGTGGGGGTGAACCACGGTAACTATGTGTATAGTGCTTTGTGCTTTGCTCTAATGTGTTTATCTCTTTCCTGGCTAAGTGCTTGATGTGATTAAGTAGATCTAGTTATGCTCTGTGCTGATGATATATGAATGAATGTTAGATCTGATATATAAGATGCTTAGTGCTTGATATGTTGAATCTAACCTGTATTTATGTGACTAAGTACTGAATCACCCTTAATATACGTATTCACTGTGATGCTCTGTGCTTTTGGCGAAGTGTATTAATGAATGTATGTTAAGGAATAACTGATGCTAAGTGTGTTGTAAGCAAGATAATCACAAATCTGTGTCCCAGCTAAGGTTGCAGACATATGAGTCCTCAAACCACCCCTGCCTCTACCTCGAGTGAGACTTCATCTGCTTCGCAGGTGTTGCCGAAAGGGCCAGTAGTTAGGGTTCTTTTGGTGCGCTCTTGAGCGTTGAACCCTGGGTCTGCCCCTGTGCCAACAAATGGTTTCGTTTCCGAGACCTGAAACTGTGATTGTTGGGAACTGAAGAAAAAGAAGCCTTGTGTAAAATAAGCTCTGTGTGTAGATCTGTTGCCCTAGTGTGCAGTGATCTGTTTGACCTGTGAATATTTGTGCCAAGAAAGAGAGGTCAGATCTGAAGAAAAGAGGTTAGATCTTAAGAAAAGAAGTCAGATCTGCGAAGAAAGAGGTCAAATTTGCAAGAAAAAGGTAAGATCTGTAAGATCTGTGCTTTGATAAAGGTAAGAATAGTTAAAAGTCTTAGATCTGGAAGCTTTGTGCTCTATAGAAGTAAGATAACTTGAAATTTTTGTTTCTAAAGCATGGATTTAGGTATGTTTGATAGATTATGTCCTAGCTTCAAAACTAGGGCATTAATATATGAAAGAAAGTTTGATATGAATAGATCTGATAAGTATAGTGATAGATATGTTATACCTATCCATCGAAAGAAGGTTTGGACTAACAAGTGGATGCAGGATCCTAGAAAGAGTTTTTTGCAGGCTAGTCACCATGATCCTGGTGCGCAGTACAGAAGGATTTGGGGAACATCTAAACGAAAAAGAGGATTAACCCTTTGTTATAGTGGCAGAAGATCGGGACATCTTGCTAAGGAATGCCCTGGGAGAAGACCTAGTTGCCTCTATTGTAAGGCTATGGACCATGAAGTATTGGATTTCCCTAGAATGATTTCTAGGCTTGAGAAGATGAATATGGAGCAAGAAAACCCTGAAGGAGATCAAGAGACCAAGATTATAGAAGAAACCCAGAAAGAATAAGAAAAGATATTGCTACAGATGAAAGATACCTTGAATGACCACCAACATGTTAGGCTATCAGAGATCTTCAAAGAAAAGGAGAAAATCGAAGAAAGATTAGGGGACTTTGACATTGACTATACTCTTGATGAAGAAACACAAGTGAACAATATGACAAAAAGAACTTGAGAAGCTATAGGAAAGACTGCCATGATCCCTTCCCTAGGAGGAACACGTTTCTTCAGAGGAAAGCTAGTAAACCTATGTGGAAGTCTTGCCCGGATACCTATCACTGTGAATGGAACTTCGACAGAAGAAGACTTTGAGATAATTAAATTTGTTGAAGACAACGCCCCATTTACCATGCTCATAAGGAAACCTTGGATTGATAGAGAACAAGCTAGACAAAAAGAAGAAGAAAAAGTTTTGGAACAAAAGAAGCAAGAGTTAAAAGACTTTATGGCCAGAAGGATCACGCACTTGATTGAAGAACAGAAGAGAAAATCACATATATTCAATATTAGCAACTTCGATGTCGAAGCTAAGAGAACACTTCAGGATCCGCAGAAGATCAAGTTACCTATTTTTGATATAGAAGAAGTATTATCAAGGAACCCTAGGAAATAATTTCAACAGCGTGAAGTAACTAAGACCACAGAAGATAAACATCAAAATGGTAAGAGCATTACTGAGACGAAGCTCACTAGGAAGAAGGATAGGAAGTTAAGAAAGAAAAGGGATAATATTGTAAGTTTACGAGAGGTTCTAGAGGACAATTCGCAACAAGAAGAATTACAGAATTGGAGCTTCGTCGAGATATCAGAGCAATGACATAGAGTACTTCACCATGGCGAATAAATATAGCCGTTGGAACCGATATACCCATTCGACCACCGCTCTGAACGCATAAAAAAGCAGTTATGGGTTACCACTAGACCATTGGATAGCACCAGAATGGATAGAACGGAGTTAATGAAGGCCCCAAGATATAAGAGATCTAAGAGAGGCCATTGCTCGAAGCCCAGTCACCCAATTAAAAACTTTGGCTTCGAAATGTAGGCAGCTAAGCACTAGAAGCACCCAGACTTATGAAACCCTCGCAGAGAATCCATAATTGCAAACATTGAAGGTGAAACTCCATGAAGCAAAGCAGCATGCAGATGTGCTACAAGTGCAGCTGAAGTCCGTGACCCCAGTCGAAAGAATGAAGAGGTTCGCAGAACAACGCACAACCCAACAACAAGTACACACGCTTCAAAGTAAAGTAATGAAAGTCTCTCAAAGACTATAACCACTCCAAGAGAAGGCATGGCAACTATTCATTGAATTTGAAAGCCAGGGAGTTGAACTCGAACAGGGTGTCATCACTACAGAACAACGCCTGGAAGGACCACTCAATGACACAGTAATATAGGAATTTACTGAACAAGAGGTTGTTGCACTGCAGCAAGTCGAAGCCGCTCGAGCCAAGCTCGAGGTGTTCGAAGCGGAATTGGTCAGACCTAAGTGACTCGGGATGAGTCACATGTGAGTGTTGGGGGCTTGTTGGCCCTTGACCAAGTTTTTAAGAATACTTGGTCATAATTGACCACTTTTTGAACTGCGACAGCTTGCCAAGGAAGGATCGCAATGCGAGGCGGAAAGTAAGGAAGCAAGACCTATTTTTGGGTCCATTTTAGGGTTTTGGGTTGATGTAATGGGAAAGGGATGTCTACCCATGGGTTTACCCATGTTTAGGCCCATTTTGTAACCTATAAATAGGCAATGTAAATAGGGGAGAAGTAGCAAGATAGTAGTAATAGTAATGTAGTACATCTATGTGATGTATAACTGGAAGCTTAGTGCTAGTAACTGGATTTGTGTGATCGTATGTATCTTATAGTTTTATGTGCATGAGATCGGAATGCTAAGTGAAGTTTGGTGTAGTCTTATGCTGAAGAGAAAGGAAGAAGGATCTAGTGAGCTGCGCAGATATTTTGTCCTATGCGAAGTAAGGGTCATTGAAGCTCTGTGTTGTAATTGCTTGACCAAGATAATATAAAGAATACTTTGTGGATGTAGCCCCAAGGTGGGGGTGAACCACGATAACTGTCTGTATAGTGCTTTGTGCTACGCTCTAATGTGTTTATCTCTTTCTTGGCTAAGTGCTTGATGTGATTAAGTAGATCTAGTTATGCTCTATGTTGATGATATATGAATGAACGTTAGATCTGATATATAAGATGCTTAGTGCTTGATCTATTGAATCTAACCTATATTTATGTGGCTAAGTATTGAATCATCCTTAGTATATGTATTAACTGTGATTCTTTTTTCTTTCGAAGAAGTGTATTAATGAATGTATGTTAAGGAATAACTGATTCTAAGTGCGTTGTAAGAAAGATAATCACAGATCTGTGTCCCAACTAAGGTTGCAAACATCTGAGTCCTACAACCACCCCTGCCTCTACCTCGAGTGAGACTTCATCTGCTTCGCAGATGTTGCTGAAAGGGCCGGTAGTTAGGGTTTTGTTGGTGCTCTCTTGAGTGTTGAACCCTGGGTCTGTCCATGTGCCAACAGTTGGTGCAACCCCGTCTAGGTGCGATCCCTAGGTGATTTTGATGACCTATATTCCCCTAGGTCACAGTTTCTTAGACCATATGATATTCTCACAAGTAACAGATACACTAGAAAACAAGAAAAAGGTATACATTGATGAGATATAGAAGTTTCTTAGGGATAAAAATCATATAAATGATGATTGCATCCTACACTCTATCCTTATTTCCATACACATTTTTGGAAAACTTGATCATTTTGTCTTCTTAAGTAGATGGTAGTCAACCATCTCGAAAATAAGATCATGGTTTTCACAACCTTCAAGAAATCTACATGGATATTTTAATTTCTTCTTCTATGGGGGTGAAGTGGAGGTTACCACAATCGACACATATTTGGGGGCCTAGTTCATGTGCCTCATTTCAACACGAGGTTCATTTTACAACTCTGACTTTCTAAGGCACATTCTTCCTTGTCCTTGCTTGAGTGCCAACATTTCCACTTGCATTTTTAGGACATAATTACAAATATGCTCATTTTTCATAGCATCATCAAATATATAGTTCTTTATGGGGTTGAATTTTTGGGACTATTTGTGTCCTCTGTTTGTTAGGTGCATATGGAGAGGGTGCAATTTCCATGCTCCAAAATATGATATTTTTCATGTGAATCGTGTCTCGATATGGTGTCTTAGGACATTGTCCAAGATGAGTTTTGGACACATCCTTTACACCTATAGAACATTTTTAGAGCACTTGGGCCTATCCCCTTAGACCCTAGGCCCCAATATGTCCTTTTATTATGAGAACTCCATGAAATTGTAGGATGGCCTCATTTTTTATTTTGACCAGAACCAACTCCATTAGGTTAATGGCCCAAGATCCTCATCGACCAGTTATGGGCTTTCTCCCACCATATATTGGTTAAGACAACCCACCACATCCCAAGGTTTGAGAGAAATTTCTGGCTATTCTATTTGCAGTAGATCAAGTTTGAAGAGTTATTTTTTTTATATGTCCCATTTACTATGATATTTGGGGGAGGTTCAATGCTTATTACATAAATTTGATGGTTCCCTTAAGATTTTCTTTTTCTACCAAAACCAGATATTCCTTTCACTATACATCCATGAACCGATAATCGATTGATAAGATACTTCGTGTGGCCTATACATGTCCTTTGTTGTTTAAATCATAATTTATTTATTTTATCCTATCTCAACTACTAGTGGTAGCAAGTGCTAGCCAAACTCTTTACTTCTTGAGGCTATTGGTTGCATATCAGTGAAACAACAATTTTCCTCCCACTTGATCACTAGCCACCTCACCCCTATGATACTTCAGTGTCATTTTTAGTTTCATACCTATTTCATGGAAATAAATACCTATTGGGTTTGTTTATACAACCAAAATTATAGCAAGAATTCCCCTCACCCTCCCTATCCTCAAGAATCGTTTACCTATTGATAAAAACTTTCGAATAGAAAATAGGTAGGAGTTTGAAATTTTGTGTAGAAAGGATGGGTATTATGGTCTATGCCATGTCCATAGACCAAATCCTAGAGACATAGGACCTAATATGATCCTTAAGGGCTCATGGCTCATTCATGAGTTCTTAAAATACCACAAAGGCCCTATCAAGGAAAATATTTCTACCTATGTGTATGAGAGAAATTTTGATGATTAGTGTTACCTTGGATGACTCTATTTAGTTGTAATTAATCCAAGGAAATACCTCCTAATGGTTCCTATTAAGTATCATGGACCAAGCAAGGCCCCCCATAGCATCATTACTATTCTTAGTTCGCTAGAAGATCATTAAGAGGTCATGTGTAGGGTTTTTAGGAGTTGTGATTGTCACTGGTTTCCTACAACCATCCTGTAGGTCCTAAGGAAATTTTTTCCTCCCATGAACATGTTTTAGAGCTTCATTTGGTCACCCTTGACCTATGATTCTCTATTGGCCACTTATTCATGATTATCCCATCATCCATGCAAACAATTTATATATTTTTTATCCTTTAACTATATGTACATGAATTTCCTTTAAGAAAATTGTGTGCTTCTGATGAGTGCTCTTCATACAAACCATGAGTGCCTCCAAAATGGCCCAAAAAATAATAAACGCATAACATTCACACTCTTGAGTGGGGATCATGGATTTTGTACACATGTACAAACCTACTCTCCATACCCAACTAACTTAACTACCTTATCATGGTATAAATAGGAGTTTTATGTTGGGATAAGGGGCACAACCAATTAGAGTAAGTATATGTGGGAGAAATTTCCTTGGATATTTATATCTCTCCCCTTATTAGATATTCCTAGCTATAAGTTTATTTACTACCGTTGATTTAGGTTTAAAATGTCTATGTGTTTTCCATCTATAGTAAATTTAGAAATTATAGGGAGTATAATTTTATAAGTCTTCTAGGATTAGGAAACCAAACATGAGTAATGAAGTTTCTTCTAGATTCAATGAAGTACATGGTTTCATCATTGTTCATTTCCTCCCCCAAATCATTATGTAATGCATTAAATTACTTGATTTTAGTTTTATGATTTGAGGTTAAAATAATTACATGATGTTAGTTAGAATTAGTTCACTATAAATTTGTATTATCACTCTAAATACTTATTAAAGTTTACATTTATATTCTCATTAAGATTTGAGGAAGGTTGTATTTGTATTTGTGTTTGGCTCCAACTAAAGGCTTAGAGATGCAAGAATATTATTTAGGTAGTTCATGAAAGACAACAAGGGATTAATATCTGATCATACATATTTTTCCTCTCTTTATCGTATTTATTTTGATATTCTGACTAACCGATTCTAAAAAATACTTACTATTATCTAATCACTTTATTGATGATCTAAAACCAATCATAGGGAATTATTTTCCTACAAGATGGTTATTGTGGTCTAGGTCATGGTTTGGGACCAAAATATAGAGACATGGGCCCTGAGAGGTTCTTCTAGGTGTCATGTCTCATGCACAAGGTCCTAAAACACAACAAAGGCCCCATCGAGGGAAATATGTGTACCTATAAGTGGTACATGGGAATAAATTAGATGATCGGTGTACCATAACTAATTTTTTTTAGAATTAATATTCAAGGAATCATGTCCCAACCCTTCCTAGTAAGGATCTTTGACTATGCAAGGAGGCCCATAGCATCATTATTATTCCTAGGTGAGTAGAAGATCATCCATAGGTCATGAGTAGTATTTTGAGGATTTTTTTGTTGTATTTGGATTCCTAGAATCCTACTATAGGGCCTAATTTGAGGGTAGGGGTGGGGGAATATATTAGAGAAAACACAATATTTTTTATATAATATATCCCCCACCCCCACCCTTTGAAAACTATTTCATCCAATAACCATGTCTACGACCTCAAGAACCATACCTAGTGCTCAAAAAATTCAAATGGTGTTCCATTCTAACCATCAAGCAAGGTCATTTCAACATCTAGTTAATGAATACATCATTTGGTTCTCAACTTGGATGACACTATTTATTGTAAACCTTATTGGTGTGCCATTGTGATTTATCTCTAGCATTTCCTTACTTAAATTATTAGTTGGTGAATAGAGCTTCATTGGTTTGGCATCAAAATAGTCTTTCAATAGATGGATTGATTATTACAATATCATCCATGCATTTTTATTAACTAAAATTACACAAACATTTTAAATTGCGCACCCATTTTTCTCAAATTAAGTTCAAAATTGACTTGGAAGGGTATTGCAGGTGGAAAATTTGAATCTCACAGGAACAAGCTAGATTTTAATAACACTAAAAACCATCTCTTGTCACATATTACGTGGAATATTTTATCCTATGTTTTCTCTAATACATTGCCCCACCCGCACCATCTTGATACTATTTGATCCAACGACCATGTCTACTGTCTCAAGAACCATACTTAGTGCTCAACAAATCCAATTCCATTATAACCATCCAACAAGGTGATTTCAACATCTAGTTAATGAATACATGATTGGTTTCTCAACTTGGATGACACTATTTATGGTAAATCTTATTGGTGTGACATTGTGATTTATCTTTAGCATCTCGTTACTTCAATTATTAGTTGATGAATAGATCTTGGTTAGTTTGGCATATACACTTATTTAATTGTATGAATTTATTATTACAATACCATGCATGCATTTTTATTAACTAAAATCACACGATCATTTTTAATTGCACACAAATTTTGTTCACATTAAAATCAAAATGTAGTAGGGATGCTATTATAGGTGGAAAATTTTAATTTCATAGGAACAAGATAGCTTTTAATAACACTTAAACCATCTCTTGTCACCTATTATGTGTCATATCTTATCCTATGTGTTCACTTCATACCTAGATTTGGAGTAARCAAGTTGGTGATATGAAATGCATAAACCATAGAAAATTTAACACCCCCCCCCAAAAAAAAAAAATYTAACAACCCAAATTTCTATTGTATATAATATGTCAAAAGAGACCATTATTATCTTGTACTCACCCATAAATACAAATGACCAATMTTTCTATCTTAACAAGAATTATGTTTCTCCTGAAGGATTTGAAGGCATCCAAACCACTCAAAAATACACCAAGGTTTTCTCAATTGAGGATATAAGTTTAACATTAAATGTCTCACAAATGTAAACTATAAATATATGGAAGGTTATCGAGCTAAGATATTAAAAAATGGGAGAATGATCCTTATGCCTYATCACCTTATCACCCTTGTAGTTATTAGAGGATTGTAGAGATACAAATTATGATCTCATCTCTTGCTTTGTTAATTTTAGGAAAGATTTGGAAGATTCTCCTAGAATCAAGTTATGGAAGAGCTTAGAGTAAATGGGTATCCCTCATGATCTTTGGAGAACTGTGAATAAGGTCTACAAAAATATTATTACCAATATGAAATCTAATAACTGAATGAACAATGAATATTTATTGTAATATTGGTGTTAAGAAAGGATGCCCCTTTCTTGCACTCATTTTGACATGTATATCGAGAAAATTCAACAAGTTTTAGAAGAGGAGTCTTAGTGCATTAGTAATAAGATTATCATACTTCTTCTCATCATTATCTTATACCATAATTATATTGTTCTTCTTGTAAAATATATTGATGATCTTCATAAGAAACTCATTGTTTTTACTCTATATTTCTCCAAAAATTATGAGTTTTCCACTAATACTGATAAAATGATCATTATCATAATTAAATCTAAGAAAATAATGTATCATCCAATTTTTTATAGTGATAGTACCATTAGGGATGTGTAATCTTGCAAATATTTAGGCATCAATCTCAATTAAACTAGAGACATTGTCTTTAGATCATAATAATTGGGAGTTGGAAATATTACTATAGACTTAAAAATAAATCCAAGGTCAATGAGAGATGAGATGAGAATAATTCAATTTCAATGTTTTAGTTGTCCAACTTATTCTATATGGAAGTGAAATTTGGTATTGTAACATATCTTGCAAACTTGGAGTAAAATTGAACAAATCCAAAAATGTTTTACTATCCTTAATTTTAAAATAAGTGAAAAACTTCCCTCCTCATTCTCTTAATTGAGGTATGTTGTACATTCATGTACTCTAAATCCATGATTAGGTATTTATAATATAATCATAAATTGTTTGATTTGAGCAACAATAGGCTCTATGTTAGTTATTTCTTCCCCTAGGTTCAAAAGAAGTTGGGTTAGATATTTTGAATATTGGCTTGATTATTGAAACATAAACAAGACGAGATCAAATTAATAATATCCATAATATTAAGTTTTATACCCCTTTGTATTTTAAAACTAAGACACATAATGAAAATAAAATCATTGATAAAAGAAAATCCAATTACAACAAAGGTTGTATTAATAATTTCTAGTTGATTAAAACTATTTTCTCAACATTATAAATTTAAATAAAAAAAATGAGCCTTCTTAACTTAATTACTCTTCGAAAACTTTTAAGTTAAGAATTTTTTAATGATTTTTAAATTTTCATTTCCATTATATTCAAATATATAAATAATATTATGAAAACATTATATTCAATTTCATTACGTTTATTTGAATATAAACCTTATTAATCTGAAAAAATTAATTAAAAATATATTTTATACATATTATGAAAACATTATATTCAATTTCATTACGTTTATTTGAATATAAAAAAAAATAATTAAAAATATCTTTTATACATATTAGAAAAAATAAAATAAAATTTTATAAGATTCCTGTAACATACGAAATATAGACTTTATCGGAAAAAGTAGATAACTAAAGGAATACAATTTCCATCATTGTGAAAACTTGTAGAAGATACATCAATAAAACTTCACTTGAACTGTAAATATGTAGTTTATTAATTAATAATAAAGGTTCCCGTGAACTTTAAATATGTAGTATATTATTTAATAATAATTATTATAAAACTTATAATTTAAAATTTAATAATACTGATTATAAAATCTTTAATTTGTTATTTAATAATAGTTGTTAGAAAACCCTACCTTTAAGAAAATAAACTCAATTTCAAAACAATTAACACGATAAGTATTGATTTTATCTATAAATATTTCTATGAAGAATGGAAATGGGCAATAATAAAAAATCACAAAACCAAAACAATTAACACGATGAGTATTGATTTTAGCACATAATATCCTTTTTAAATAATATATCTATATAATACTCAGAAGAATGGAAATGGACAATAAAAAAAAATCACAAAAAAATATTAAAGGTCAAAACATGTAACAATCATCTTATGAGCATCCATATATTGGGAAGATCAATCTATTGAGCCAATGTTGGTATTGAGCCCGGTTGGTTCCTATTGGTAGATCGGAGCCCACAAAGGTTTTTAACAAAGGCTAGAACACTCTAGCATCAACATAGTCAATCGCTATAAGAGAGAAGATATATCCCAAGGCATGTTGCAAGCATGGATGATTTTAGGGGTTAAATTTTGTTCATGGGCTAATTTTCCATGTTTTTTTCAAAAATGAGATTTGCTATTTTAAAAATGATTCGCCCAAATTTTATAGGATAAAATTATTTTACCTTAAAAATCACCAAACTTTTATAAAAACTATATAAAATCCTTATAAATTTGAATATTTTTACAAAAATATCGCCAACATTTATAGTTGCTACAACAAAGACAAGAACATTCATAAGACGGGACCTATGATTAAAAATATATTATATTATACATGTATATCAATCAACAACCTATCATAATCAACCGACAATCAACTAATTGACCCTTTTCCTTAGCACTTGAACACGTTTTACATAATTTTGGTCCGTGGACATATTTGAATATGTCAAAATAATATCTTAGCTGACTTAGTCAGCGGCATAATTATAATCCATCACATGTAAACATAATATAAATGTTAAGATCCACAAAACTAGTGATCCTTTCATCTTTCTTTGGTATGTTGTTATTTTATCAGATATCTTCATTTGGTCTACATGGTGTCATTGTAGCTATCTAAGTTTTTCATTAGCATTGATCTTCCATATCATTCTAAACCAAAACCGAAGGGGTCAACTAGCCTGGACCCCACCTATTGACTCATCCTTCAGTTAAATTTTCTTGATCTCCATTCTTGTCACATAATGGTGTTTTCTATATTAACCATTCAAACAAAGAGCTTAACTATGGAACTAACACAAGTGTCCAGGTGGAAAACTATTGAAATTTTCTATCTCAATTTTTTTTCCCAAAAGGATGTAAGGCCACATAATGAAATATTTGGCTTGCTCGACATCTAGTCTCGAAGAGTGCATCTATAATACACCTTTCCATTATATATCAAAGAATTAAAAGTTATTATAGATCCAAACAATGGTTTTGTGTGATAGATTAGAATTCTTTAAGTGAGGTTTTATTTTCTCTAAAGGCATTGTCCAATGTTGCTATCTCATGATCCACTTGTTATATCTATGCTGCCTTGGCTTCCCTTGGTCATGTGTTCTAAAGGATTGGTCATTGATATAGTTAAAAAAATGCAAATATTATATATCAAGAATATGTTGTCAAGATAAAAACACATTCTTTATATTATTCATCCATTTTATAGGAAACATACAAATACAATCGAACATGATAACACCATAATAAAATTTGATCATACCTCCAAAAATAATATATAATAAACTTTAATGGTCCAAGATAATAAAACAAAATACATTCTAATAGTGATAATAATAAATACTAATAGTGATGTCATATTCATAGTTGATTGAGTCTCTTTTACAAAGGAGAAAAACCATAGAAATTAATTATTATGGTGTTCATAAATATTAAACACCTCGATTCTTGTGTCAATTATGTTAGGATATTTATACATTTAGGAGTTATTTAATATCAACTTGGTCTAAATTGTCTTTAAGTAAAAGTATGTTTTTTTAGTATATATTAGTATGCATTTGTAGTTATGTAATATGATGGTCACGATATGTTCTAGACATAGAGTGATCCAACAACTCATATTCTCTTCCATCTTAACGACTACATAGATTTGTGGCTTAGCACATGATTGGTCCATGATCTATATTTAAAGAGCATGGAGATTTATTGTTCTGATGATCGATTTTGAGAAACTCTCATGTAAAATATTTTTCTTTTTCATTAATATATTGCCTCAAGTGGCCATGTTGGTTGAGGTCATGGATTGTTTCCCTCTTCGAGGGTTTTAACAACATAAAAACATTTTTTTGTTGATATTTGGTATGGTTGTGTGAGTGGTTATTGAAGGTGTTCATCCTTTGTGGGAATACCATGTTTTTCGAACATGGTATCAGAGCCTATTTGAATCTCGCTCTTGTTGTTTATCAAGATCTTGAAGTTGTGTTGTTGGATTTTTAGGTTCTACTATTTCCATGCGTTTTTTGAGATGTGAGAATTGTTCCATTGCATGTGTAGCACTTATTTTAGTTAGAAATGATTTTTTTACTGGAAAAAGGTTTTNTTATAATTGCTACAACAAAGACAAGAACATTCATAAAACGGGACCTATGATTAAAAATATATTATATTATACATGTATATCAACCAACAACCTATCATAATCAACCGACAATCAACTAATTGACCCTTTTCCCTAGCACTTGAACACGTTTTACATAATTTTGGTCCGTGGACATATTTGAATATGTCAAAATAATATCTTAGCTGACTTAGTCAGCTGCATAATTATAATCCATCACATGTAAACATAATATAAATGCTAAGATCCACAAAACTAGTGATCCTTTCATCTTTCTTTGGTATGTTGTTATTTTATCAAATATCTTCATTTGGTCTACATGGTGTCATTGTAGCTATCTAAGTTTTTCATTAGCATTGATCTTCCATGTCATTCTAAACCAAAACCGAAGGGGTCAACTAGCCTTGACCCCACCTATTGACTCATCCTTCAGTTAAATTTTCTTGATCTCCATTGTTGTCACATAATGGTGTTTTCTATATTAACCATTCAAACAAAGAGCTTAACTATGGAACTAACACAAGTGTCCAGGTGGAAAACTATTGAAATTTTCTATCTCGATTTTTTTTTCCCAAAAGGATGTAAGGCCACATAATGAAATATTTGGCTTGCTCGACATCTAGTCTAGAAGAGTGCATCTATAATACACCTTTCCATTATATATCAAAGAATTAATCAAGTTATTATAGATCCAAACAATGGTTTTGTGTGATAGATTAGAATTCTTTAAGTGAGGTTTTATTTTCTCTAAAGGCATTGTCCAATGTTGCTATCTCATGATCCACTTGTTATATCTATGCTGCCTTGGCTTCCCTTGGTCATGTGTTCTAAAGGATTGGTCATTGATATAGTTAAAAAAATGCAAATATTATATATCAAGAATATGTTGTCAAGATAAAAACACATTCTTTATATTATTCATCCATTTTATAGGAAACATACAAATACAATCGAACATGATAACACCATAATAAAATTTGATCATACCTCCAAAAATAATATATAATAAACTTTAATGGTCCAAGATAATAAAACAAAATACATTCTAATAGTGATAATAATAAATACTAATAGTGATGTCATATTCATAGTTGATTGAGTCTCTTTTACAAAGGAGAAAAACCATAGAAATTAATTATTATGGTGTTCATAAATATTAAACACCTCGATTCTTGTGTCAATTATGTTAGGATATTTATACATTTAGGAGTTATTTAATATCAACTTGGTCTAAATTGTCTTTAAGTAAAAGTATGTTTTTTTAGTATATATTAGTATGCATTTGTAGTTATGTAATATGATGGTCACGATATGTTCTAGACATAGAGTGATCCAACAACTCATATTCTCTTCCATCTTAACGACTACATAGATTTGTGGCTTAGCACATGATTGGTCCATGATCTATATTTAAAGAGCATGGAGATTTATTGTTCTGATGATCGATTTTGAGAAACTCTCATGTAAAATATTTTTCTTTTTCATTAATATATTGCCTCAAGTGGCCATGTTGGTTGAGGTCATGGATTGTTTCCCTCTTCGAGGGTTTTAACAACATAAAAACATTTTTTTGTTGATATTTGGTATGGTTGTGTGAGTGGTTATTGAAGGTGTTCATCCTTTGTGGGAATACCATGTTTTTCGAACATGGTATCAGAGCCTATTTGAATCTCGCTCTTGTTGTTTATCAAGATCTTGAAGTTGTGTTGTTGGATTTTTAGGTTCTACTATTTCCATGCGTTTTTTGAGATGTGAGAATTGTTCCATTGCATGTGTAGCACTTATTTTAGTTAGAAATGATTTTTTTACTGGAAAAAGGTTTTCATTTTCCGAAGATACGATCATTTTACTTAGATTCGGAGGTAAAAAGTCTAAATACACCATTTCAAAGAAATTACAAAGAAAATACTTATGTTTTTTGTTTTTATTTTTGGGTTCTACTCTTTCCAGTTCGTGTATTCTCTTTTTCATGTGTTCAATGCAATATTGGTAAATCAGAAATGGAGTAGAATGTGTTTTCTTTTTTGCATATTCTCTTTTCTTTGTGTCATACATGCAAGATTAGCAAATCATAAACGGAGAGAAAACTTGCATTTTCCAGGTAAGCTAACTGAGATCTAACTCCATTGTTGTTGAGATCCATTTTTTTTTTTCAAAATTTCACTTTTCTTTGTGAGAACGTGAAAAAAAAGGTTTTTGGGGGTAAGAATGCACTTCAAGGAAAATCTCCAACAACATCAACAAAAACAACAATAATCAGCCCATTGTCATTGAAATTCGATTTTTTTTCCCAAAATTTTGCTTGTTTTTGTGTGAGAGGATTAAAACAAAGGTTTTGGGGGGTAAGTATGCACTTTGAGGCAAAGCTCCAACAACAACCCCATCCTCCTTCATTAAAATTGTTATGTGTTTGCCACTAGCTCACTTTGTTGAAAGTTTATTTATTAATAAGAGGTCTTGAGTTGAAATCTATTTTTTAAGTTACTTTTGGAAAAATTTCATGCAAACTTGAGTTATCTCATAGATTTACTGTAAATTATAAAAGTAAATCATTATAAAATAACTTTATAATTTTGAAAAAATATATTTTTACATGCAACTTTAATTTCTAAAGTAACTTCATTGTAAAAGTGATTATAACATATTCTATAAAAGTGACTTAGTACATAATTAACTTGTATATAAAAGTGAGAATATAGGTAAAATTAGAGAAGGAGAGACATTATCACGTGGACCAATTTCTACTTACGACGTGGCTCTTTGGTTGCCATTTATGTCTTTTTTTAAAAGAGCATAAATTTCACATCTGAAGTCTGTTTTCAGTGTTGTATTTTTTGAAATAGTCTATTTTTTGAGAGGTCTCGATCCAAACAATGAGTTTAATATTTTTAATCCATATTATCTACATATTTTAATATGGCTTCTCCAAGTGATATTTTTCTTACCAATACCACCTATTTTTCATGGAAATCACATATGGAGGTTGTACAAAGAAGTAAAGGATTGTACTGGATTACCTTGAGAATAGAAAACGCCCTCACAGATGTTGAAAATAAATCCAAATGGGATAATAAGAATGATGAATCATGTGGATTAATCATAATGTCCATCTCTCCTGATTTATGGTTTCATCTTCAAGGAATTAATGATCCATGTGAATCTTGGACTAAGGTTTAAACCTTTTTTGTAAACATAATGTGATTCGATCCCACTAGATTGAAAATCAGTTAATGAATTTAAGTCCCAATGATTTTCCTTGCATTGAATATTATCTATCTATGTTTGAAACACTTATAATTTAAATATGTAAATACTGTAAAATATATCTAAAGGATGAGTGATGCATACATGCTATCTATGTTAATCTTGGTACTGCATATTTTGTCTTTATATCAACCTTTTATGTTGCTATAGAAGATATAGGGAGTGATTACCATGATACCACTCTTGAGTCCTTTTGTGATTCTCTTATTAGAGAGAAAGATAATATTTTGCAACTTGGAGCAATCAACACTACAGATACATCTAATAAAGCCTCAGTGACCCAACATAAAGATAAATCAAAGCATCCCAAGAAGAAACATCCTTACAAAAATAAGAAAAATGAGGGTCTCACACCATCTCAACCAACTTCTACTCCTAATTCTGACAAAGGAGAAAAATATAAAAGTAAGAATACTCCTAATGGTGACAAAGGAGATAAATATAAAAGTAAGAATATTGAAAAAGAATACTCCTAATGGTGACAAAGGAGATAAATATAAAAGTAAGAATATTGAAAAAGAATACTCCTAATGGTGACAAAGGAGATAAATATAAAAGTAAGAATATTGAAAAGCATTGAAACTTTTATGGGAAAGTTGGTCATGTGGAGTCTAATTTTTTTTATAAATATGGAAGCCTTAGAAGCAACAATGAAGAAGCACAACATAAATCTTGATTCTTCTTCTTCTTTTACCTCTTCTTCTTATGGACCTGCACTTTCTACTTCTAGTTTATCCTTCAATGAAACTTATATTTTCTTCTTTTTATGAGTGACTTATTGATTGTGGAGCATCTTATCATATGGTCAAGGATAAAGCCATTTTTTTGTCTCTTGATGAATTTAACACCAAACGCATATTTTTTGGTGATGATAGATATTCTAGTGTTGTGGGGTATTTAACCGTTCAGGTATATAATGGTCATTTCAATGATGTATTATGTGTTCCAGGTATTTTGTGAAACCTTCTATCAGTGTATCGGATCACTCATTCAAGTGAAGGTAAAATCATAGAATTTTCACCTCACCAAGTTGTAATCAATGATTTAAAACATCATAAGTATGTCCTAGCAATTAGAATTGTTGATGATATTAACAAGTTGTACAAATTTGAAAACTTTGGGCCATCATCTATTCCATCAATTTTTGTTTCTCATAGCGACAACTTGAGAAAACTTTGGCATGAATGGTTTGTTCATGTAAATTATTTCTCATTGCAACAATTACGTAATAAACATATAATGACTGATCTTCCTCTTGTTTCGTGTACAGATGGTGTTTGTGTAAGTTGTGTTCTTAAAAAACATCATTGGGACACTTTTGAAAAACATGCTTCTTGACACACCTTGACCCCTTTGTTGTTTGTTCTCAATGATTTGTGTGGTACAATTTCTTCTCCTTCTTTATTTGGGTGCAATTACTTCTTAAATTTCATTGATGACTTCTCGAGATGCACTTGGGTTACTTCTTAAAGCCTATGAGTGAAGTTTTTGACATGTATTTTCCCTACAAGGCCCTTCTAGAAAAATAATCTAGAAATCAACTTCAAAGGTTAAGAACAGATAATGGTATACACAACAAAAAAATGATGTTGTTGAGAGGAAGAATTGCACATTAAAGGAAATGGCTAATTATTGGGTGGAAGCCATCAATTGTAAAAATTACATATTAAATCTCACTCTCACAAAGGATTTAAAAAACATATAACTAGAAGAAGCATGGACTTAAATTAAGCCAGATGTGATCCATTTGTGTGTGTCTGGTAGTAAAGCATTGTGTCACGTTTTAAATGAGAAAAGGAAAGCATTACAACCTAAAAGTGATAAGTGCAATTTTGTTGGAAATTCTAAAGATGTTGAAGCTTACCAACTTCTTCAACCTCAATCCAATGAAATTATTGTTAGAAGAGATGTTAAATTTGATGGAAATATCTTGTCCTATGACCCTAATTTTACATTTGTGCCATTGTCAGCCTACAAGCCATCTTCTATTCATATTTTGGTTTCTTCTTCTTTAGATGATGAAAATGAGGATGAAATCCACCTCTACCTACTCGAATTCCTCCAGATGATTCCATTAAACATGAATTTGCACTAGCACCATCACTTCCTAGATGCGTTCGTTCAACACAAGAAGCAACTAGTGTTATTATTAGTGATCCTTTATATCAACATCAGACACATTCATAGTTCGAGTAAGCCTAATATCTTTTGAGTCAAGTTTCAAATACTCATGATCCAGACATATTGTAGAAGCTTCTAGCCATCCAGATTGGGACACAACAACAAATGGAGAATATTTTTCCTTAATGGTGAATGATACTTAAGATCTTGTACCTTTTTCGAAAGAAAGAAAACTTGTTAGATGTAAATGGGTATATAGAACTAAGTATGTGTCAAATGGATGTGTTGAAAGACAAAAGTCTTGGTCAGTTTCCAAATGATTCTCTCAAGTTGAAGGAATTGAATACAATAAAACCTTTTACCCCATAGCCAAAATGAATTCCATCCACCTCATTCTATCCCTTTCTACCTCACATAAATGGGAGGTCCATTAGATGGATGTAAAATCCACCTTCTTGTTATGTCTAGAATGACTCTATCCATGTTTGTCACCTTAAGAAATCTATTTATCATATTAAGCAAGCTCCTCGAGCTTGGTATGCGAAAATGGGAAACTTTCTTCTTGAAATTGTTTTTTATAGATGTCATTCTAGCCCAAATGTCTATACTAATAAAGTAGGAATCCATCTCATAATACTTGTACTTAATGTTGATGACCCTATCCTCACTGGTAATGACCCTAAACTTTTAAGCCATGTGAAATCCAACCTTAAAAATTCATTTTAAATGACAAACTTGGGTTATTTGCATTACTTTCGTGGCCTCCTAGTTTTTCAAACTAAGGAAGTTATTTCTCTTACCCAATCTAAGTATGATTTTGACCTTCTTTGCTTCTTTCACATGGAAGATTCTAAACTATCCCCCTCTAACTTATAGTCTAGAATCAAACATGCTACCATACGTACTATTCCTAAAGTTGATGCCACTTTGTATCATCAGTTAGTTGGTATCCTCTTATATTTGACTCATATCTCTCTTGATATTTTTACAATGCCTTGTCTAAGTTAGGTCAAATTTGACACAATTTTTTTTACTTGATTGAAATTACTGTGAGGTTATCAATGGAGTGTGTCTTATTATTATACTATCTCATTCTAAAGTATCCATAATTACAATGGGTATTAAACAATAGATATTTTAATGAGAAGATTATTTGAATTGCATAAGTTAAAAAAAATATATTTAGTTACATCAACTAATCAACATAACATAACCTTTATTGTACTACATCAATTTGTCACATCTGTGATTAGTTTTTCAACCTTCTACTTCTATACAATTAACCAATTGTTGGAATTACAATATTATCGCAAATTCATAATTATAATAATGTAAAAACTAATTTTAAAGAAGTTATATAAATATTTCAGAATGAAAAATATAATATGAGGATACATAAATATTTCAGTATTGCATATTCATAATTACAATAATTTAAAAACTAATTTAGAAAAAGATAGATTAATACTTCAGAATAAAAAATATAATATGAAGATGCATAGATATTTCAGAATGGAAAATATAATATGACAATAACTTTAACCATCACTAGTTCCATTTGAGCTGTGATCAAATCATAGTCTTAACGACCATTTGAGCTGTGATCAAATAATAATGATCACAGCTCAAGTTCCAACGTAAACTTCACTCGATCTAAAACTGTCGGAACATAAAGGATTTGGTCTGAGAGTAGTTCATACTAGGAAGGAGAGTTTTTAATAGATCAAGTTGAGAGGATGAGATTGATCAAATTACAACAAAAATGGGAGGAGGTAAATCAATCATCAAGGCTTGTTCCTTAGTCATAGTACAAAATCTATAATAACAACTCAAGATGTCAACACTTTATTTTCCAGTGTGAATATTTGTTTACAAAATAAAAACAGTTAGAAAGGAATAATAATTACCACTATGATTATAACATTAAATTTCTTGTTTGACAATGATAAAGTACTATAAATCAATACTTAACAAGGTGGAAGAATTTTTAATTTCAATACTGTGGAAACTTATAATTGCGAGATAATCGTCAAATGTTGCGTTGCCGACGAGTTCTCTTCTTCCCAAAGGCCTCTCGAACCGCAACAGTGTTGTATAGAACCAACCTTTAGCTCAAGCATTAAGGTTCCCACCTCCAAGGCTACACCAAGTCCAACTCCCAAATAATAATGATCACAGCTCAAATGGTCGTTACGACTGACGACCATCCAATAATAGGGAAAAATAGAATCCCCTTTTGTCACAAGAGATTTTTTTTTATAACCTCTCCATAGTGCATATGAAATTATCAATTAAAAAAATATGATTTCCCTTACTTATTTTACTTTCCTAAAATTACTCTGGGATGTTTCTTAGATTTTACTCAGCATTTCCCATGTTTTCCAAACTCCTAGCCTTTTTCATAGATGTTTCTTGTTTCTTATTCTTTTTTGAATCTTAGATTTTTTTTCCAAGATGTTTCTTGTTTCTTATTCTTTTTTGAATCTTAGATTTTTTTTTCCAAGATGTTTCTTGTTTCTTATCCGACTCTTAGTTTATGTCTTTAATGTTTCCCAGCTTTTCTTTTTTTTTCAGTTTTCATTTCATTGAAATTCTTATATATTTGAAATTCCCCACTAATTAATTTGCTAAAATAAAACATGCACATTTTTTACTAAGCTCATTTCCTATATGTATTAAATTTTATTTGACTTTTACCCTAACTTATTAAGTAATCATATTTTGTCTTTTTTACTAATTTACTACTTTTTAAATGCATAGTATATTTTAGCATTTTACTAAATGATAATCTTTAAGTACCTTTTACTTGTACTCTTCTCTTAAATTATCTGTCACTTTTACTTTTACATAGTCATCCTGAATTTTACAAGAATGCTAACGGTGCCATGCACTCCATATCTTTACTTTTACATAGTCATCCTAAATTTTACAAGAATGCTAAGGGTATCATGCACTCCATACCTTTCAAGATGTAGCTATGTACTCTAAGGGTGCCATGCGTTATGCCCTTCAAACATTTGACCTTGAGCATTGGGAATAGTGGAGCAACTGTACAGACCTTGTTAACTCCGATTTTTTCCTCTATTTGTGAGACTATTGTACATTGAGGAATACAGATTTCACATTATTGCATGCCTCTCAGTTTACCCTTGCGAGTGACTAATTCCGCAGCCTACCCGCACAAGATCATGCAATCGCTTAAGAAACATTTCTCCTCATTTTTTAACTCCGACCATAGTGGTAGTGCTAGTCAGTGGGGTCAGTGGAAAAAAGGGACATTGTTCCACCTCCCCCATAGTACTTGTATGGTTCTATACAACCCCGTTACTCCTATGTGAGTCATATTGAAAACCATAATCCATGTGCCTGCATCCACTAAGCATTTTCTTGTCACCATTTTCCATAATTCAATTTAATTACATAAACTAAAATCATCAATTAAGAACTACTTCTTGACTGAGTTCAGAGTCTGATATCCTTGTTGAAGATACTCATGTCAACATAACATTAAGTTCTTTGTCCACTCAATACACTTGTTATTACCACCTGCAATAATTATAATCAATCTCATGTAAATTATTCATCAACATCTCATGTAATTAATCCAACCATTTTCACATTTTAATTAAAACAATCCAATAAAATAGCATATGAATGTCATCAAAGCATTTATTAACTAGGTCATTTCCGAGAAAACACCCTCAAAGTATCAATCTAGTTTTTTTAAAAGTAATCAGATAAAATGCGGCACAACATACACCCCCTCTTAATTTAAACTTTGTCCTAAAGTTCAAATAGGTACAAAAATTGTTGACGCATCTCAACTGTGTCCTCCCAGGTAGTAGAATTGGGACTATAATTAACCCATTGTACCTTTACTTTCTCAACCAAACAACACTGAAGTTGTTGAGTCTATTGGTCTAGAATGTAGATTGGTTTGGTCATCGAGGCCTCCTTCTCCGACATCTGCAAAGAACTCAAATAAATAACATGTGAAAGATATGAAACATAATGATGTGAAGGAAAAACATGAAAAATGTCCTGCATACACTATAAAGATGCAGGTAAAGCTAGCCAGTACGGAACTAGTTGTTTTTTCTCTTTAATTTTGAAAGCTCCAACATATATCGATAAAAAAAAAATTCCTTTCCAAAATTTATTGAACTCTTTTGTGGTTTCAGCCGCAAAAACACTTTGTCCCCAACTTCATAGATTTAATCGATTCTATGTGAATCCCCATAGTTTTTCTGTCTATCTTGTACTTCCTTCAATATTCCTTTGATTGTTTTTCATTTTCTCTTCCATTTATTGAATCATCATGATGTAACATCTCGCTCTTGTGCACGCCTGATTGGACTTATTCTTTGAGGACACTTGCGTGCAAGTGATCCGGTTCACTATATGATTGACTAATTCGATTATGGAGCATGATGATGTTTGTGGATTTGATGACGTGTTATTTTATGATATTATATCGACAGGTTCTATTGACTGGCTTTCCTGAGTGTGCAAGACTTTTGACATTTGAGGATGCCGATGGCATCGATCGATCTCCTTGGACTCGATATTGAGTTAGTGAGTGGAGGATTATGGTTTGAATGTTTTTGATATTGCATATGTGACATATGACTAGATATTATGATGTTGATTGTTATCCCTGGCACGTTTTGTTCATGGATGATTTTAGGGGCTAAATTTTTCTCATGGGCTAATTTTCAATGGTTTTTCCAGAAACGAGATTCGCTATTTTAAAAATTATTCGCCCAAATTTTATAGGATAAAATGATTTTACCTTAAAAATCGCCAAAAATTTATAAAAACTATATAAAATCCTTATAAATTTGAATATTTTTACAAAAATATCGCTAAACATATATAGTTGGCATATGAAGGATTAGTAAGATTCGCCAAGGTTTCTACATTTTAAAACAAATTTCCATCCTTAAAATCATCCCTGGTTTTGTTGATGGATATATGATGACGATAGCTTGCCAACCAGACTCACATTTGGAGTAAAGGGGTCATGCACGACAACTAGAGACATTGAGGAAGAGGTGTGGCAACATCCCTACCACAGCCTACTAGCACTTCCGTAGTGGCTCGAACTGTAGGTTAACGATTACCTAGTTTGAGAGATCCACGATGTCGTGAGGGAAGACTATGATAGTCGCTCACGATGATTCTAAAGGGTGTGCAATAAAGCAAGGTCCTTATTCCTTAGAGTCCCTTAGTCTCCCACAAGGTCACCTGATGGAGTATTGACTCCAGGGGTTTGACGTATACCAAAATCAGTCAAAAGGTGAGTGGCACCCTTGGAGCATGTAGTGCGTCTTGAAGGGCACGTCACGTAAATAATAGGAGTGCAAGACAGTGGAAGCCTTGGATCACGTAGTGTGTCTTGAAGGTTACATCATGATGTTAACACTGGTAAGTAAAATAAACCTAGTACCTAGAAAACTATGCCTCCTTAAGACCTGGTCAGCCTTAAAATGAATGATGGTATGAGTAAAGTTTAATAACAAAATTTTCCCTTAAAACCTATTGCCAAGCCTAGTGAATTTAAAACCTAAGTCTAAGTAGAACTTGTGAACAAAAAAAAACTAAATGGACATGTAAGAAGAAGGGGGTAAAGAAAATTCAAACATTAATAATTAAACTAAAATTTTAATGAAGGATTAAATTATTAAAAGGGTAAATTGTGGTTTATATCTAAACTTGCTAAATCTAAACTTAGAAGAAAAGGGGAAACTCAATTAAATGAGGAATGCCTAACATAGTAGGGAATCTAGTCTTTGGAACCTTCTAATTGTGAACTCACCAAGGTTTTAAGAAAGGCGTCAGTTATTTAAGAAATGTAAGGGAATAAAGGGACACTGAGGAGCATTTTTAGGAACAATTTTAGGTGGGTGAGGAAAATAGGAAAATTTAATTAATTAACAAATTGATTTTCTGGTGCAACTAAGGGATTGGGTGACATGTGTACGACGAAGGTTTATCCTATTTAAATTTAATAAAAAGAATCTAATGAGGGTTTGGGAAACTAATCACTAAGGAAACTCTATAAAAATGATGGAGGGGGAGGAGTATGGATCACGTTTGGTATGCATAAGTTTATCTTATCGGATTCTATCTTGACTGAATTTTTCTTATGGGAGTTGAGATACCCAACTCAGATAACGAGTGGTAGCTCGACCTTGTGAGGCAATTTGGGAGCTAGCATTCTCTGGTATTGTGTGTGTTGCCCCTTTGCGGGTTGGGGAGCTCAGGGGGAAGAAGAGTACCCCTAGTGTTGGCTGGGAGGTACCGATGAGGTCTCAGCAATTGGAAAGCAGGAGCGGTATTGAGCGCGATCGTGGGACCACAATAGTGGAACCTTCGCCTTTGCTCAAGGTACACGTCTAAATTTCGCAGTTTTATTTAATTGAATGTATGTTGATTTACATCTAGATGGTATGAATTTTGGGTTCCTTGCTCTTTGTTTTGTAGTTAACGTATAGCATTATGATTCGCCCAAGAGAGACTTCATCTATCTGCAGTTTATGGTCTCTATTGCATAAGGAGTTTCCCTTTTGTTTAATTTATCCGTATTCCAAATCCGATTGCACAGCAACCAATATCCATTCCAGTTTAGTCTACATGCTTTCCCTTATTCTTGTAGCGCAATGATAGTTGCACTTACTAGATTATTGCCTGTTATATCTGTCAAATGTGGTTTTAAATTTTCTTATGATCTTATTTACTGTGGTGCAGCCTTTCAGTTCCTTTTAGTTATAATTGCATGTAAACATTTTATTTTTCCTTAAGCTTATCAATTTGTCCACTGCGATATTTTTTTTCACCCATGGCTTTTTAGCTCACCCAAACCCTAAGTCGGACCTTGCCTTATGTTCGGGTCGGTATGCCAAGTTTCCCTCCATATTGCAGCTAGACTATCCTCGTCCCACTGCTTTGCTTGAACCGTTCTCATCTTTTCGTGTACCTCTCCGTGATTAATGACAATGTTTCCCTTTTTTACTGAGGCAAATCCCATCATTTTATTTCAGGGATTTCGTGTCGATCCCTTGGCATTAATGTCTTGTATGACCTTGGATTCACTGTGTGATTCTGTAAGGATTGTGGAGGGCCATTGATGCGTTGTGCACCCTCTACGCTCCTCCTTCCTCGTTAGCTTGTGCTGAGTTGATGCTCACGTTGTGTTGACTGGTGCTTAGCTCTTGGAATCTCCTTGGAACCTTGTCTTTTTGGCCTGTTGTGACCCTCTTGAAACCCGAAGGATTGTTTTGGGTCAGGCGCTTGGATTGATTTAATCGTTGAACGGGAAGAAGACCCCAATCTTCAACTGTTTTGTTTTTAAAACCCTTTTCTTAAGTATCACGATTCATTCTTATGGATTCGCCTTCCTCCTAGATATTCTTGTGTACTCACTTGCTCACTTCCACCTATATTAACCTTTTGTTGCCTGAGCTTTGGAATCTGGAGTGGGGACGAGGACTTCTTTTTAATGACCGTGTGTTTGTTATTCTTTTCTGTAATTTTCTCTTGGGAATGGTGTTTTAATTTGGGGACTTACCCCCGCCCCCCTTTTTCTTGAAGCCCTTATTTTCGCCTCAGTGATTGGTCCGTTGTCTCTCTAATTTTCCCCACCTATAATGTGTTGGGACGTTCACCCAACATTCTACCAATTTATGGTAGTAAATTTATTGTGAATTGTGATTTTTGGCGAAGAAGATTATGGTAGTGTTTCACTTGGCAACGATAGTATGTTAGTGATTATTATGGTAGCTATACAGTAGCTACATGTCTTAAGAACAACAAAAAATTATGAGAATTGGTGGAATAGACGCGTGTGTAAAATCGCCTCTAGTGGTTGATTCATTTCAGAACCTTGCATTAAATAAATAACCAGAGAATTAAGGCAGGGTTATATTTACCTTAGGTATGGAAGTAAAAATTAATGGTAGATTCTGAATGTGTAGCAGTGATGTAATTAATGGTAGCATTGGTATTTGAGCGAATAAACTTTGCAGCTATTTTGTTGGCAGTGAATACAATTGACAGAAAAAGTAAAGGCAGTAGTTACCTTGGGCAATGAATGTGTGCGTTAGAAAACTAATTGCCTTATCCCACTTTTAATTTGTTTTGGAATGGAGCCTCGAGCCAGGGATCATGTGAATGGAAAGTGGCGGGGTTTTTATTTATTTTATTTATTTTTTCTCATAACAGTGAAAATCCGTTTTAGTACAGAAATTGTGTTAAAGGAAGTGTGGGTTGCCAACGGAATTTAATTTGATTTTTAGCAGTTTCATTTTTGTTCAGAACCAAGAATTGCGTCCAGGGATAGGCGGTATGCCTTGAGTGTTCTTCATTCTATCGCAGTTGTAATTCTCAAAGAATAAAATTTACCTTCTACGATAAGTGGAATGCCTTTTAGTATTCTATTTAGAACAATTTAATGCATTTTACTTTACTTAATATAATTTTTACGTTTTTAGAAGAGAGATTAGATTAAATGACACGTGGAAGGGAAGCAGTGAATGGTTTGCTTGATAGTTCTTTAAGTATTTTCAGGACAAGACACTAACTCAGGAATAAGTGAATGACAGTCTCAATTGTTTTCTTATTAGATGTTATATTTGTTTATGATAGGTAGTAAGTTAAGAATCACATTGATCTTATTTGAGGTAGTTAGAATATTCCATTTAAGATGCTTTTATAAATATTTTATTTAATTATAAGATGTTTCCTTCCTTGTGATGTGTAAAGGGTTGTGTTTAAAGGGAAGCCTTGTTACATGTTAATAAAAAATATTAATGTTAACGATGAATTGTTTAATTATAAGATCTTTCATTTGTATTGTTTTAAAGGGGTGTTTATAGGGAGTGTTATTTATGCCTTTAATATTAGATTGAGGTTGGATACATTGTGTTGAATAGTCTTGTGTTGGAAAAATGTTGATGTGATACTTATAGATTGTTGCACAAATCTAATCCTGCATTGAAGGTAGTTACCTTGCACCTCACTAACTTGATTGTTGGGAGTGATCTCGTTATAGATTTCGTTTTAGATATGACAGTTTAGTTTTTGGATTCCTGGCGTTTTGCTCTTATGTCTTGATTTAAAGTGTTTGTGACTATTTAAGTTATGCCTTAGTTATTATTGTTCTTGTTGCAAGGTGGCGACACAATTCCTTATGACAGGATCAAGACGCGCTTAAGAAACAAGTGCGTATGATAACCTGGCCTTGGGTCATGTGTTTCTCGATGATGATGGTCATTATTGGAATTGATGTTTTGTACGTTTCTTTGTAACGTTTTAATATGATTTTCTCTCGCTCACTGTGAAGGTTCTAGTTACTTGTGTCGTTGATGCTACTTGCGTTTGGGTGAATCTGATGTTTTCAGTTAGCTTAGTCATTTTTATTCCTTCCTGATTGAATGTTCATTGGTTTCTTAAGCTGCCTGATGTGTTAGTATACTAGGTTGTTATGTTTCTATGTTGCGTGGTTGCGTGCATTTTGTTTGTCGTCGAGTTGCAATGCTTGATTGTATTATTGACATTAATTTCCTTGCATTCAAAAAAATATATTGTACTTGTCATGCATCACATGTTTTTGTAATGGAGGGGTTCATTACATATGGTATCATAGTCGGTTTGACCTGTGACTTGGGATCACTACAACTTCTATTGATTAGATGCTTGATTATAAAATGTCGCTAATTAAATTGATTTGTATTTGTGCAGGTAGTCATGGTTAGAGGACGCCATGGAGGCATACGACAGGGTGCTAGGGGAGGAGATGTGACGCCTCCAGTATCATCCAGATTCCACGCACGGGGGGTCTAACCCCCAGGGAGAAGAACAGGTTTTCGGGCAGGAACAAATAGTTGTGGGTTATCTGGTTGGGTTGATGAGGTCCTTTTAAAGGATGTCATAGGCAATGATAATTTTTTTCGATAGAGATGAAGCTAGAGTGTCAGCACTTCCTAAAGGTCCATGACGCTCCTTGGGCAGTACTGGTAGCATTCACCGCAAACTCGAGAAGGTTAAGTTTCACGACTTCTTTGGTGCCACAGATGGCGCAGCCACCGAGGCATGGTTGGAGAATATGGTGAGGTGCTTTGCACTTCGTGACTATAGCTCCAACATGAAGGTCCGCATGGAGGTATTTCAACTGAAGGGGAGCACTCTTCTATGGTGGAAGACGCTCCTACCACAATTTAACATGGTCGTCGAAGATGCGTCATGGTAACTGTTTGAGGAACAGTTCTGGGAGAGGTATCTATCTGAGGAATTCATTAAGCGTTAGATGAATGAGTTCAACACCTTGCGACAGGGCGGTCATACGGCGCCTGAGTATGAGGCCCGTTTCATGGAGCCGTTTCGATATGCTCCGCACCTGAATACCGAGAAACGTAAGGTCAACAAGTTCGTGTTCGGCCTTAATGTAAACATTCGTCCAAAAGTGAGGATTCTTATGCCTCAAACCTTGCATGATATTGTCCAGAAGGCCTTCATAGCAGAGGAGGAGCTCATCACCGAGGGTCAGAGCAGGACTCTGGCAAGACCAACAGGACCAAAAACATCAGGTGTGCAACAACATCAGACACCAGTTAAGCATGCACCAGGGTATCAAGGCACTCTGAGAGGATCCACCTTCCCTACACCTTGGCGACCAACACCTCAACAGCAGACTCCCTACAGAGGACCATAACACCAACAACAACGTCGACGGAAACAATAGTAGTTTAGTCATGTTCAGTCGAACAGACCAGGGTTTCAGGCCGGTGGGCCATAAATTTCTACTTAAGGTACCAGGATTAATGGACCGAAGACTGGGTGTTGGACATGTAGAGAGCCAAATTACCAAGGTGACTTACCAGTTGAGATAACCAGAGCATATGGATCAGCAGGACCCACTATCATGGGAGATTTGGTCAAGGCCCATCAGATTCATGCAGTGTTGAATAAATGCCAAGAATAGCACCAATCTACTATGCTCGAGACATCTAGTACCATCGCTGACCAGACCCTTTTTATTTTGATAGATCTAGGTGCTACAGATAGTTTTATTTCTGGTGCAGCGCTAAAAAGAATTAAGGTAAAGGCAATCGAACAGGACGTATTTATCTTTGTAGAAATGGCTTCGGGAGCCAAACAGAAGGTTGGAGGGAAGGTTATGGGTTGTAGCCTTAACCTGGGAGACTTTGTCACTAGAGACAAACTATACATCATGATATTAGGGTATTATTACATCATGATTGGTATGGACTGGTTGGAAGCGCATGAGGCAATACTCAACTGTAAGATGAAACAGTTGAGCTTGGTCGATGATGAGGGACAGAGATGTGTGATTGTAGGTAGGAACCAGGGAGTCTCCCTAAGGTTCATATCTTCCCTACAACTATGGAAGAGTATGCGCAAGGGATGCAAGCTATATGTGATCCTTGCGTTAAATGAAAAGGGCATGGTGGAAGGCCTAGAAAACCTTCCGGTAGTGCGAGATTTTGTGGACGTCTTCCTAGAGGAGTTGCTAGGGTTTTTGCTAGAGAGGGAATTGGAATTTACCATCGACCTAAAATAGGGAACTGAACCAATAGCAACAACTCCTTATTAGATGTTGACCCCAAAGTTACAGGAGATGAAAATGAAACTAAAGGAGTTTATGGACCCAGGACTTATATGTCCAAGTGTGTCACCATGGGGTGCACCTATTATTTTCATACAGAAGAAGGATGGGTCATGGAGACTCTGCATTGACTACCATCAATTGAACCCAGAAACGATTAAGAATCAGTATTTGTTGCCAAGGATTGACAATATGTTTGATCAGATGAAGGTCGTGATGGTGTTTTTAAAGATCGACTTGAGATCAGGGTATCACCAGTTACGGATCAAGGAGGAAGACATCCCTAAGATCGCCTTTAAGACAAGGTTTGGAAATTACGAGTTTATTGTTTTACCGTTTCTACTGACAAACTCCCCAGGGGTATTTATGAGTTTGATGAATAGGGTGTTCCGTGAATACTTGGAAAAGTTCATCCAAGTATTCATTGACGATATTTTGATATATTCTTAGATGATGGAGGAGAATGAAGAACACTTGCACTTGGTACTACAATGTCTATGAGAGAACAAACTGTTTGGGAAACTGTTGAAGTGCTCATTTTATCAATCAAAGATTTATTATTTAGGGCATGTCATCTCCAACGAAGGTATCGATGTGGATCCAGAGAAGGTATCATTGTGTATCCAACGAAGGTAGAAGATATTATGGAATTTCTTGCCCCGATGAATGTCCTAGAAGTGTGCAGCTTCATGGGTTTAGCGAGATAATATCAACAGTTCATCGAGGTTTTTTCGAAGATAGAAAATACTATTATGGAATTCCAGAAGAAGAACAAGAAGTTTGTTTGGACCAAGAAATGTGCAGAAGCATTTCAGAGGCTCAAGGAGATGTTGAAGACAACGTCGATACTAAAGGTCCCTGACATAGAAGGGGACTTCTTGGTATGCATTGACGCATCCAAGGAAGGATTAAGCAGAGTCTTGATGCAAGACGGTCAAGTGATATCCTACATCTCGAGAAAGTTAAGAAGGCATGAGGAGAACTATGTGACTTATGATTTGGAGTTGCCAGCCATTGTGTATTCCTTGAGAGTATGGAGACACTACCTTATTGGATGAAAATTTGAACTAAAAATAGATCAATGTGGTTTACAACACATCTTTACGCAAAACGAATTGAATGCGTGACAAAGGCATTGGTCATAATTTCTTAGCGAGTATGATTTCGAGATTACCTACATAAAATGAACAATGAACAAAGTGTTTGATGCATTGAGTCAGAGACCACACATATTTTTGGTGATGCCTCTTCAGAAAAATCTACATGAAAATATTCTAACTTTACAGCGCGACGATGACTGGTACAAAGAGGTCTAGGATTTTATCAGATAAAATACAATGATGGTGCCAAAATTTGAGGGGTTTTCTATGGACAACGATGGATTATTGAGATTTAATAATCAGAGTTACATACCGCCCAATGACGAGTTGAGGAGTTTGATCCTAAATGGGGCTCATAGATAAGTGTACATGGATCATCCAAGAGTCACGAAGATGAGAGCATACCTTAAACCCTTATTCTTATGGAAAGGAATGAAGGCAGACAATGTATAGAATTTCAGCAGGTGAAGGCTGAAGATAGAAATCTGACAGGATTACTACAGCCACACGCGATTCAGTAATCAAAATGGGAGGTCGTTTCGATGGATTTCATTGTTGGATTTCCACTGACGACAAGGAGACACAACTCGATTTTTGTAGTAGTTGACACTTTGACGAAGAGTGATCATTTTATTCCTGTGCATACGACGTATCAGGAACCTAACATAGCTAGAGTTTTTGTCAGTGAGATTGTAAGATTACATGGCGTGCCTAAAAGGATTATATCTGATCGAGGATCGATGTTTACAGGACGATTTTGGACTAGTTTCCAAGAGGCATTGGGAACCCAACTTAACTTTAGTACCGTGTATCACACCGATACATATGAGAAAACCAAACAAACAAACCAAATATGGGAGGATATGTTGCGTATGTACGTGATGGACCAACAAAAGCATTGGGAAGAATTCTTGCCACATGTAGAATTTGCATATAACAACAGTTATCAAAGCACCATTAAGATGGTGCCATTCAAGTTTCTTTACTGGCGACCATGTCGAATAACTTTGAGTTGGGATTGGCTTGAGGATAGGGTCTTGGTGGGACTAGAAGCAATCCAAGAAATGGAATATCAAATGCAAACAATAAGACAAAGGACCAAGGAAGCGCAGGATTGACAGAAGATTTATGTCGATTGACCGTAGTTATGAAGTTGGTGATCAAGTCTTCTTGTGGGTGAAACTGAACAAGAGTTTGATCAAGTTTGGAAAGGGTGTAAACTCTCTCCTAGGTTCATGGGACCCTTCGATATTGTGGAAATGAAGGAGCTTGTGGCATATCGACTAGCCTTTCTTGGTTCTTTGAGGTGTATGCACGATGTTTTTCACGTATCTGTTTTGAGACATTATCTTAGTGATCCTACACATGTGATTGACATGTGTTTCTTGCAGGTATCGGACAAGGGTGTGCTCACGATGGAGCCAATCCACATTCTGGACCGTCGCATTCAACAACTACGACGTTGAATAGTATATCAGGTCAAGGTCTAGTAGTACAACTATAGTCTGCACTTGGAGACCTAGGAGGACGCATATGAAATGTGTCAGCAGTTTCCATTTTTGTTTATTAGCTAGACATACATATATTGTGATATATTTTATTTCGGCACTTATATATTGTGAAACTTCAGGATGAAGTTTAAAACAAGAGGGGGTGTATGTAACATCCCCCTCTTACGCACACCTGATTGGACTTATTCTTTGAGGACACTTCCATGAAAGTGATCCGGTTCACTATATGATTGAATGATTTGAGTATGGAGCATGATGATGTTAGTGGATTTGATGATGTGTTATTTTATGATATTATATCAACAGGTGATATTGACTAGTTTTCCTGAGTGTGCAGGACTCTAGATGTTTGAAGATGTCGATGGCATTGATGGATCTCCTTGGACTTCGGATCGAGTCAAGGAGAAGACGGTTATGGTTTGAATGTTTTGATATTACATATGTGACATATGAGTATATATTATGATGTTGATTGTTATCGATGACACGTTTCATTGATGGATGCAGGCTGATGATAGCTTGCCAAACTGGATCACATTTGGAGTAAAGGGTTCACACACGACAACTAGAGACATTCAGGGAGAGGTGTGGCAGAAACCCTACCACAACATATTATTACTCCCACAGTGGATCAAACTATAGGTTAACGATTAAATAGTTCAAGAGATCCGCTATGTCGTGAGAGCATACTGTGACAGTCGCTCATGATGATTCTAAAGGGAGCACAATAAGGCAGGGTCCTTATTCCTTAGATGCCCTTAGTCTCCCACAAGTTCACATGAAAGAGTATTGACTCCAGGGGTTTGACGTCTACCAAAATCATTCAAAAGGAAAGTGGCACCCTTGGAGTATGTAGTGCGTCTTGAAGGGAACATCGCGCAAATAACAGGAATGCAAGCGAGTGGCCCCCTTGGAGCATGTAGTGCATTTTGAAGGGCACGTCACGATTTTAACTCTGGTAAGTTAATAAACCTAGTACCTAGAAAACTATGCCTCCTTAGGACCCAGTCAGCCTTAAAATGAATGATGGTATGAGTAAAGTTTAATAACAATTTTTTCCCTTAAAAACTGTCGCCAAGCCTAGTGAATTTAAAGCCTAGGTCTAAGTAGAACTTGTGAACAAAAAAAAACTAAATGGACATGTAACAAGAAGGGGGTAAAGAAAATTCAAACATTAATAATTAAAGTAAAATTTTAATGAAGGATTAAATTATCAAAAGGGTAAATTGTGGTTTATATCTAAACTTGCTAAATCTGAACTTAGAAGAAAAGGGGAAACTTAAGAAAAAGGGGAATGTCTAACATAGTAGGGAATCTAGTTTTTGGAACCTTCTAATTGTGAACTCACCTAGGTTTTAAGAAAGATATCAGTCATTTAAGAAATGTAAGGGAATAAAGGGACACCGAGGAGCGTTTTTAGGAACGCTTTTAGGAGGGTGAGGAAAATAGAAAAAATTAATTAATAAATAAATTGATTTTCTAGTGCAACTAATGGATCCGGTGACATGTGTACGGGGGAGGTTTATCCTATTTAAGTTTATTAAAAAAAATCTAATGAGGGTTTGGGAAACTAATGACTAAGAAAACTCTATAAAAAGGATGGCAGGGGAGGAGTATGGATCACGTCTTATATGTGTAAGGTTATGTTGTTGTATTCTATCTTGAATGAATTTTTGTTGTGGGAGATGGGGTACCCAATTCGGATAGTGAGTGGTAGCTCGACCTTGGGAGGGGAGCTGGGAGCTAGCATTCTTTGGTATTGTGTGTGTGGCCCCTTTGCAGCTAGGGGGGCTTAGGGGGAAGAACAGTAACCCTAGTGTTGGATGGGAAGTATCGGTGAGATCTCAGTGGTTGGCAAGAATAAGAAGGATGCAGAGCGAGCATGGGACTGTAACAGTGGACCTTCACCTTCGCTCAAGGTACAGACGTCTAAATTTCACAATTTTACTTAGTTGAATGTATCCTGATTTACATCTAGATGGTATGAATTTTGGGTTCCTCGTTCTGTGTTTTTTTGTTAATGTATATAATTATGATTCACCCAAGAGAGACTTCATCCATTTGCAGCTTATGGTCTCTATTGCATAAGGAGCTTCCCTTGTGTTTAATTTATTTGTAGTCCAAATCTAGTTGTGCATCAACCAATATCCATTCCAGTTTTGTCTACATTCTTTCCCTTATTCTTGTAGCACAGTGATAGTTGCACTTGTTATATTATTTCCTATTATATCTTTCAAATGTGGTTTTAAATTTTCTTGTGATCTTATATATTGTGGCACAACCTTTCGATGCCTTTTAGTTATAATTGCATGCAAAAAATTTCTTTTTCCTTAAGGTTATCAAGTTGTCCACTGTGATATTTTTTTTTTCCCATGGGTTTTTTGCTCACCCAAACCCCGAGTTGGACCTTGCCTTATGTTTGTGGTCGGGAACTGAGTTTCCCTCCATCTTGCAACCAGACCATCCCCGTCCCTCTGCTTTTCTTGAACCATTCTCAGGTTTTCGTGTACCTCTACGTGCTTGATGACAGTGTTTCCTTTTTTCACTAAGGAACATCCCATCATTTTATTTTAGGTATTTCGCGTTGATCCCTTGGTGTTGATGTCTAGTATAACCCCGCATTCACTGCGTGATTCTGTAAGGATTGTGGAGGGTCATCGACGCGTTATGCACCCTCTACGCTCCTCCCTCCTCGTTAGCTTGCACTGAGTTGGTGCTCGTGTTATGTTGATTGGTGCTTAGCTCTTGGACTCTCCATGGAACCTTATTTTTTGGGCTTGTTGTGACCCTCTTTACACCCAGAGGATCATGCTGGGTCGGGATCTTGGCTCGATTTAATCATGGAATGCGTAGAAGACCCCAATATTTGACTGTTTTGTTTTTAAAACCCTTTTCTTAAGTATCACGATTCATTCTTATAGATTCTCCTTCCTCCAAGATCTTCTAGTGTACCCACTCCCTCGCTTCCACCTGTCTTAACCTTTTGTTGCATCAGCTTTAGAATCTGGAGTGGGGAGGAGGACTTATTTTTAATGACTATGTGTATGTTATTCGTTTCTGGAATTTTTTCTTGGGAATGGTGTTTTAAGTTGGGGACTTACCCCCCCACTTTTTCCTAATGCCTTTGTTATCACCTCAGTGATTGGGCCACTACCTCTCTCCTTTTCCCCACTTGTAATGTGTTGGGACATTGACCTAACATTCTACCAATTTTTGGCAGTAAATTTATTGCGAATTGTGATTTTTGGTGAAGGAGATTATGGAAGTGTTTCACTCAACAACGATCATATGTTAGTGATTATTATGGTAGTTTTACAATAGCTACCTATCTTAAGAACAACGACACATTCTGAGAACCGGTGGAACAATCGCGTGCGTAAAATCACCTCTAGTATTTTATTCATTTCATAAACTTGCATTAAATAAATAACCAGAGAATTAAGGCAGGGTTATATTTACCTTGGGTATGGCAGTAAAAATTAATGGTAGATTACAAATGTGTAGTAGTGATGTAATTAATGGCAACATTGGTATTTGAGTGAATAAACTTTGCAACTATATTGTTGGCAGTGATTGCAATTGATAAAAAACGTAAAGGCAATAGTTACCTTGGGCAATGAATGTGTGCATTAGGAAACTCATTGCATTATCCCAGTTTTAATTTGTTTTGGAATGGAGCCTCACGCCAGGGATCATGTGAATGGAAAGTGACAAGGTTTTTATTTTATTTATTTGTTTTTGCTTATAACAGTCAAAATCCGTTTTAGTACAAAAATTGTGTTAAAGGAAGTGTGGGTTTCCAATAGAATTTAATTTGATTTTTAGTAGTTTCATTTTCGTTCAGAACCGGGAATTGCATCCAGGGATAGGCAGTATGCCTTGAGCGTTCTTCATTCTATCACAGTTGTAATTTTTGAAGAATATAATTTACCTTGTACGATAAGTGGAATGCCTTTTAGTATTCTAATTAGAACGGTTTAATGCCTTTTACTTTACTTAATAACATTTTTATGCTTTCAGAATAGAGCTTATCTTAAACGACACGTTGCAGGGTAGCAGTGAATGGGTTGGTTGATAGTTCTTTAAGTATTTTAAGGACAAGACACTAACTGAGGAACAAGTGAATGACAATCTGAATTGTTTTCTTATTTGATGTTATATTTGTTTATGATAGGCAGTAAGTTAAGAATCAAATCGAACTTATTTGAGGTAGTTAGAATATTCCATTTAAGATTCTTTTATAAATATTTTATTTAATTATAAGATGCTTCCTTCCTTATGATGTGTAAAGGGTTGTGTTTAAAGGGAAGCCTTGTTACATATTAATAATAATTAATAATTTTAATAATGAATTGTTTAATTATAAGATCTTTCATTTGTATTGTTTTAAAGGGGTGTTTATAGGGAGTGTTGTTTATGACTTTAATATTAGATTGAGGTTGGATACATTGTGTTGAATAGTCTTGTGTTGTAAAAATGTTGATGTGATACTTATATATT
>JZKD02S0165113.1:0-14512 GCA_000966675.3 Picea glauca | reverse complement strand
CAATGCCACGTGTCAAGATATCATTCGCCCTCAACTGCCAACCAAACTCTGCCACATCATCACATGCCATGTCATCGTACGATTGTATGGCCCTGCCACGTCAGCCTGTACGGACTGTACAATCAGTGTCCCTTTTTTTGCCTGTTTGACTTTTTGAACAGATTGCAATATCTCTCGCTCCCGACGTCCGTTTGAGACGAAACGAGTTGCGTTGGGTTCACAACGATGAGGCCTACGCTCTCGTCCGGTTTGAAGTGATTCTAAGCACTTTGAATTTTTGAGCAAAATTTGATCCCCTGATCACCTTTGCTTTCCCTTTCTAGTTACATAGTCATTTTTCAAAAAATGTCTAGGTGTGGGGGTTGGCGGATTCATGTCTTCAGATTTCAACTGATACTTTTGTATCACGAGTCCGACCGACCGCTTCCCTGTTTCATATTCAGCAAAATTTTTGGATCGCAGGCTCCCGAATAAGCAGGTTCCCGGATAGGCAGGTTCAACATTGCTTTTCCATTGTTCTGTCGCCTTCAAACAACACCCAGACTTCCCCGATCTAAAAATTGGCAACCAAATTTCCCTTTCTTTTTCTCGTTTGCTTTCCCTTTCTAGTTACTTAGTCGTTTTTTTTAATGTCTCATGCTTTTATATACAACACCTGAAGTTTCGCAATATAGAAATTAACTATCAAAATTTGTCATTGTCCCATGTTTCGTGTTACACATTTTGCAATCAAAAGTTGGGATACATACAATTTGACCATCGAGCCCTCGCGTCTCTTGAGTAGAACTTGTGGCCATGTTTTCAAGCCCATCAATATTCCTTGTTTCGAGTATGTCTCATGCTTTTATATCATGATTCTGACCAACTGCTTACCCATTGCATACTTGGCCATTATTACCATCATCGGTTCCTGGCTAGGCTTGCTCAACATTGTGCATCCATTGTTCTGCTACCTACAAACAACACCCAAAATTCCGCAATATACAAATTGACCGATGAAATCCGTCATTGTGCTATGTTCCGTGTTACACATTTTGCAGTCAAAAGTTCGGAGACATACAATTTGACCATCGGCCCCTCATGTCTCCTGAGTATATCTTGTGACCCTATTTTGAAGCCTTCCCGACCACTTTACATACTTGGCTATTTCTTGGAATCTCTTTCGTGGGTTGGCAGGTGGATGAAATGTACAATGAGTAATCGCTCTTCGCCATCCCTGCCACATTCGCACTTCTTTCTAGATATGAAATTATTAAGCTTTAATGCTAACAGCTCATCGTACAGGAAGCATTAAGATTGTCATTAGTGTCTGAAAGGTTGGAGAAGGTTTGTCATTAATACAAATTAAACCAAGATTTTCACAGAGTTGTGTTATCCTTTCCAAGTATTCATTTCAAGCATCATGCAATCTCTTTCGTGCGTCTTTCGGTTGGTGCCTTTACGGAATCTCTAATCCTTAATCGCTCTTCCCTGTCGCCGCCACCTTCACACTTTTTTCTAAATATGCAGTTAGTGAGCTTTAATGGTAACAACTCATTACGCATGAACTATGGAGATTGTCATTGATCAGCGAAAGGCTCTAGGAGATCTTCCATTGATATGCATTAAACCAAGATTTGTGGAGGGTTATATTATCCCTTCCGAATTTTCATTTCAAACATCATTTGGAGCAAACAAAAATTCTCGTTAACTTATGGCAGCAGTTCGACAACAGTTCTGTCCAGATACAGTAAACACCTTTGGGCATGATGACCAGAGGTTCCATTACTCGAAGGCATATTCTTACTACTCATCTCCCTCCACCCGGGAGAAAAAAAGGAGATGTTCCCTTGGTGCACTGAGAGATATATTTCAAGCCAAATAATTCCAAGGCAACCTCGCCTGCTCAAACAACCTGCCTACCTACATTGATGGTTGGCGCAGAGGTTGATGTGGTCGATTTCGAGTTGGGAGAAGATGATCTGATGGACGATGATACGACAATGGATGATAGCAATGCAGATGTTGTTCCCACTCCTCCGCCCAAATTGAAATCAACCACAACGAGGGGAACTTCCCGGCTCAACGATGGTGGCCCTGACAAGACCAAAAGAAGGGGTTTCATAAAAGAAATCGACGTTGAACGCAATAGCCTCTTTGCAACTCAAAAGTAGGAATTCTAGAGGTCCAAATTAGTCTGTTTTGGGTGGAAGTATTTCATGTAAGGAAATGGTCTATTGATGCTCCCAGAGATATATTTCAAGCCAAAAAATTATTCAATTGGGGGACCACTCTCATGTTCTCTGGATATACAATTAATGTCTTAGGGGATGAAGACCATAACTCTCACTGGTGCAAGGCATATTCCTACTACTCATCTCCTTCCATCCAAAATGGACTAATTTGGGCCTCTGGAATTGCTCGTGCAGCCTGTGTCCCTAAAGTCTTCGACTGTGAGGAGGTGGTCTCTTGGTGTGTCCTAACTTTCACTTTCGGGCTCTTATGTTTTCCCTGCAACATTTTTCATCTTCTTCCTCATGGGAAGCATGTGAGAACTATCAATTTTACCATGAAGATGGGTTCTTATGTCCTCCTACGTATGAAAAATTCTGGGTTGCTTTCTTGCTAGGGTGCAACATTGGAGTGATGCCAACGTCAGGAGAAGGAGTGTTGTTCACCTGCTTCACGACAAGGATTTATTCCACTATGGAACCACTCTCATGTTTCTTTTTCACCTCAGGTCTTCCACAAGATATTGATATTGCAACAACGAACATTGACCTTCTGAGTGTTGGCATGTTTACAGGCATATTGTGCTTGTCATTGATGGCAAGAACAACAACAACGATGGCATGATTACAGGAAAAATGTGTTAGGCGGGCACCAAAAGTCTTTTGGGAAGATGCAGAAGAGAAAGCTCGAGAAGGTTAGAAGAGATAGCGTCGAGTTGCACGCAGAGCGCAAGTGTGCGCCAAGACCAAGGTTAACTTCATTGACAAATATTAGGAGAGATAGCGTTCTGAGACGCGTAGATGAGATCCCATACATCAAGGCTCGTAGAAGGATAAAAGGTCGTGGCCTTTGACACTTAGAGGTTTGAGAAAGCCAAAGCTCAGGAGGAGGAGCGACAGTGACTGTTGGATCGAGCACTGTGAATGATTTGGGTTGTCAGATCAGAGTCCAAATAGGAGGAATGAGCACATAGAGAAGAGGAGAACAAATCTTAGTCNGCAAAAATTTTGGATCGCAGGCTCCCGAATAAGCAGGTTCCCGGATAGGCAGGTTCAACATTGCTTTTCCATTGTTCTGTCACCTGCAAACAACACCCAGACTTCCCTGATCTAAAAATTGGCAACCAAATTTCCCTTTCTTTTTCTCATTTGCTTTCCCTTTCTAGTTACTTAGTCATTTTTTTTAATGTCTCATGCTTTTATATACAACACCTGAAGTTTCGCAATATAGAAATTAACCATCAAAATTCGTCATTGTCCCATGTTTCGTGTTACACATTTTGCAATCAAAAGTTGAGATACATACAATTTGACCATCGAGCCCTCGCGTCTCCTGAGTAGAACTTGTGGCCATGTTTTCAAGCCCATCAATATTCCTTGTTTCGAGTATGTCTCATGCTTTTATATCATGATTCTGACCAAATTCTTACCCATTGCATACTTGGCCACTATTACCATCATCGGTTCCTGGCTAGGCTTGCTCAACATTGTGCATCCATTGTTCCGCTACCTACAAACAACACCCGAAATTCCGCAATATACAAATTGACCGATGAAATCCGTCATTGTGCTATGTTCCGTGTTACACATTTTGCAGTCAAAAGTTCGGAGACATACAATTTGACCATCGACCCCTCATGTCTCTTGAGTATATCTTGTGACCCTATTTTGAAGCCTGCCCGACCACTTTACATACTTGGCCATTTCTTGGAATCTCTTTCGTGGGTTGGCAGGTGGATGAAATGTACAATGAGTAATCGCTCTTCGCCTTTCCCACCACATTCGCCCTTCTTTCTAGATATGAAATTATTAAGCTTTAATGCTAATAGCTCATCGTACAGGAAGCATTAAGATTGTCATTAATGTCTGAAAGGTTGGAGAAGGTTTGTCATTAATACAAATTAAACCAAGATTTTCACAGAGTTGTGTTATCCTTTCCAAGTATTCATTTCAAGCATCATGCAATCTCTTTCGTGCGTCTTTCGGTTGGTGCCTTTACGGAATCTCTAATCCTTAATCGCTCTTCCCTGTCGCCGCCACCTTCACACTTTTTTCTAAATATGCAGTTAGTGAGCTTTAATGGTAACAACTCATTACGCATGAACTATGGAGATTGTCATTGATCAGCGAAAGGCTCTAGGAGATCTTCCATTGATATGCATTAAACCAAGATTTGTGGAGGGTTATATTATCCCTTCCGAATTTTCATTTCAAACATCATTTGGAGCAAACAAAAATTCTCGTTAACTTATGGCAGCAGTTCGACAACAGTTCTGTCCAGATACAGTAAACACCTTTGGGCATGATGACCAGAGGTTCCATTACTCGAAGGCATATTCTTACTACTCATCTCCCTCCACCCGGGAGAAAAAAAGGAGATGTTCCCTTGGTGCACTGAGAGATATATTTCAAGCCAAATAATTCCAAGGCAACCTCGCCTGCTCAAACAACCTGCCTACCTACATTGATGGTTGGCGCAGAGGTTGATGTGGTCGATTTCGAGTTGGGAGAAGATGATCTGATGGACGATGATACGACAATGGATGATAGCAATGCAGATGTTGTTCCCACTCCTCCGCCCAAATTGAAATCAACCACAACGAGGGGAACTTCCCGGCTCAACGATGGTGGCCCTGACAAGACCAAAAGAAGGGGTTTCATAAAAGAAATCGACGTTGAACGCAATAGCCTCTTTGCAACTCAAAAGTAGGAATTCTAGAGGTCCAAATTAGTCTGTTTTGGGTGGAAGTATTTCATGTAAGGAAATGGTCTATTGATGCTCCCAGAGATATATTTCAAGCCAAAAAATTATTCAATTGGGGGACCACTCTCATGTTCTCTGGATATACAATTAATGTCTTAGGGGATGAAGACCATAACTCTCACTGGTGCAAGGCATATTCCTACTACTCATCTCCTTCCATCCAAAATGGACTAATTTGGGCCTCTGGAATTGCTCGTGCAGCCTGTGTCCCTAAAGTCTTCGACTGTGAGGAGGTGGTCTCTTGGTGTGTCCTAACTTTCACTTTCGGGCTCTTATGTTTTCCCTGCAACATTTTTCATCTTCTTCCTCATGGGAAGCATGTGAGAACTATCAATTTTACCATGAAGATGGGTTCTTATGTCCTCCTACGTATGAAAAATTCTGGGTTGCTTTCTTGCTAGGGTGCAACATTGGAGTGATGCCAACGTCAGGAGAAGGAGTGTTGTTCACCTGCTTCACGACAAGGATTTATTCCACTATGGAACCACTCTCATGTTTCTTTTTCACCTCAGGTCTTCCACAAGATATTGATATTGCAACAACGAACATTGACCTTCTGAGTGTTGGCATGTTTACAGGCATATTGTGCTTGTCATTGATGGCAAGAACAACAACAACGATGGCATGATTACAGGAAAAATGTGTTAGGCGGGCACCAAAAGTCTTTTGGGAAGATGCAGAAGAGAAAGCTCGAGAAGGTTAGAAGAGATAGCGTCGAGTTGCACGCAGAGCGCAAGTGTGCGCCAAGACCAAGGTTAACTTCATTGACAAATATTAGGAGAGATAGCGTTCTGAGACGCGTAGATGAGATCCCATACATCAAGGCTCGTAGAAGGATAAAAGGTCGTGGCCTTTGACACTTAGAGGTTTGAGAAAGCCAAAGCTCAGGAGGAGGAGCGACAGTGACTGTTGGATCGAGCACTGTGAATGATTTGGGTTGTCAGATCAGAGTCCAAATAGGAGGAATGAGCACATAGAGAAGAGGAGAACAAATCTTAGTCATTAGATCTGAGTACATGGACCAACAGTCGTTGGATCCCAAGGAAAGTGCACGAGACAAGTTTTGAATTTGTCGGAACCGTCCATTGTCAGGGTTGACAAGAGACAACAGATCCGAGAGTTCGAAGAATCGAACTTCAAAATATTTGCAAGGGATAGAGTGGAGGCAATCCTATCCATTGATGATGGGAAGGACACGTGGCGAGAGATCAACATTTCGCTGACTCGCAAACTGGAAGAGTCAAAGGTGAGAGTTGGAGGAACTCGCGAAATGCGAATTCGTGAAATGATCTAGACCGTTGAAATACGGAAGATCATGGGTCATTGATCTAGAGAAGGTATCGGGAAATCGGGAGTCGAAGAAAGGAGGTGCTCTAACCTTTGAATTCACGAAATGCGAATTCACAATTTGATCGCAGCCGTCGATCGGAGGGAGAGATCTCGATCGTTGATATGATATGAAGCATTTTGGAGTTTCTCGAGTTGGGAGTTTCGAGGAAACTCATAGCAGGAGTTCGCAATATGCGAAATCGTGAAGCACCCCTCTTTCTTGGCCCCTGGTCACAACTGGTGGTCACATTGATGAAGGTTAAAGGAGGAGCTAGCACGTTGCTATGATTTACAATGGAGATCGTCGAAATCACGAAATGCCTTTTAGAATAGGGTTGTGGTCACAACCAGTGGTCACATCAGTGGAAGAGAAGGGAAACAACTAGCGTTGCTAGGCTCCACCTCAGAGTTTCGCGAGTTGGGAAAATCGAGGTGACTCACAGTCGATCACCCGGAATGAGAAATCACGAAATAACTATTGGTTAGGCGTATGGTCGTCACCGATGGTCATGTGAAAGGAAGGGGTTTGGCTAGAAAAGCTAGCGTCCAATGTTTATATTTCTCAGAAAGGGAAAAAGGCGTCAAAGACATGAGCATGTGGAGGTTCTCTTAGTAACCGCTAGAGACAGACTGATTGTAACTGCAGAAAACGACTGATTACATCTATCAGAGAATTCGAAGAATCTCAGGGTGACTGCCAGAGGAGCTGAAGAGTCTCGAGGTAAATTCCAGTGGAATGAAGACTCATCATAGATACAATTGAAAGATGGGAAAGTGTTGAAGTATGTCACTGTAACAGAGAAGATAAGCTCAACTGTGACAGAGAAGGCGAAGGGTTGCACTGCCAGAAAAAGGAAAAGAATCTCGGGAACAACCACTAATGATGAATAGTCTCAGCATAAATCCCACTGATGATGAATGCATTGAGATAATCGCCAGGGATGATGAAGAGTTTCCATGATGATCAGGCAGAGGAATCGATGTGAAAAAAACATGCAGAACAGAGGAGTGAAAGGGTACTGCGAGGTAGCTATGCAGTGATGAGAAAAAGATGCAATAAACAACCTGAAGGGTAGAACAATGACATTGTGAAGAGCATGCAGAGGCATTGCGCATAGAATTCAGTTGGTGCATAGAGAATATAAAAACACAGAACATAGAAGAGAGGGTGGTTGTTGTTGAGAGTGTTTCATGTGGGTAGAAGCATGTTGTGTGCAGGAGCTGAAGTGCATAGAAGAGGCATGGTGCATAGAATGGAAAGAAGACACGGAGAATAAAGCGCAGAAGAAGCAAGGAACATAAATGTATATCTGAGAGAAGAACAGAAAGCGCAATAGACATGACGAGAGAGACATTGATGCAGGCAGAGCAGAGCAATGTAGCAGAACAATGATGAGATTGGTAAGCCATTGATAAATATTGTATCACTGTGATAAATTTATAAAAAGAAAAGATTCATATTTCAGGGTGGTAGGGAGGTGCTAAGGAGGATTGTTGTCCTCGAAGTTTTAGGTGGGTGCTTGAACACAGGGAGTTGTAGCTTCCATCTGGTTGTAGCCAAAAAAACTAGGGTGGTAGGGTGGTGCAAGGGAGAACAATTGTTCTATGTTATACAGGTCGGTGCTTGTGTGACTGGAAGTTGGTGCTTCCATCCAGTTGGTGCTGGAACACTTAGGAAGTTGGTGCTTCCATCCAGTTAGTGCTAGAACACTTAGGGAGTTAGTGCTTCCTTCTAGTGGATGCCAGAGAAATCAGAGAGTTGGTGCTCTCAGCAAGTTGATGCTTGTAAAACAAAGGTTGTAGCCTCAAGAGGAGTTGGAGCTCATAAGAATGATAATATATAGAAAATAAAGATTACTTATCATATCAAGAAGAAGAAGAGGTTTTTCCCTTTATGGGTTTCCTCAAGAAATATCTGTGTCTGTATATTTCATGTGTGTGATTGATGTTGAATATTCTATTGCTTACATGTCTGCATTATTGTGATCATCATTGAGTGTTATGTAAAGAGTTTAAAATGGGCATGATTGTTTAAGCACGGTAACAACTAATTCACCCCCCCCTCTCAATTGTCCAACATTGAGGACAAAACTACAAGGATTTCCTAAAAAAAAGCATGGTAATCAGTTTTGTATGCATGTTGAAGAGCATCTTGATGGCTCATGCATGTTATAGATCATGTGCCTGTGTTTATGACAAATATGTTCAATGTTTTGGTGTAAATAACTCTGTCTAATTTCTATGGATAGATATACACTGCCCAGTATTTTTTTTTTAATGGATTTACCATTAAAAGAAATTCCTTGGAGTCTTGGTTGTTGCTTCTTTGTTGAATTTAACACATCTTCTCATTGTCATGGTTTGATAGTCTCATAGTTCTTGAATATTGTATTGGGTCAAGTAATTTGATCTACTATGGAGCATTTAATAATTATATGACGATGCATTGTGTCGATCCCATCAAGATTTTATGGAAACAAAAATGAATTTCAAACAGTTTCAAACCAACATTCAATTCTATTTGTAATGCAGATAAAACATAGAAAGACCAAATCACAATGAAGCAGTCGGGGCCCTGCCGTAGAAATTTTGTTTTCATCTCATCCTTACTAAGCAAATGATTTCTTATTTCTCTTTCTCTTCCTTGATTCCTTTACTCCGAAAGGGAACATTTTATTAGTTGTCCATACCCTGGCCTCTATTTGAGCACTTTTTGCTTTATTAATAAAATTACCAAATTTCTTGTTCGCGAATTTAAAAAATAAATAAATGATCTATGGTGGTTGTAGTCAAATGGGACTATGAAATCAACTACAATATTAAAATTCAAGATCGTCATTGTTGTTTCTAGACATGCAATTATTAATCTTCAATGCTAACAACCCATCATGCAAGAAGTTTAATACTTAAGNTGTCTGAAAGGTTGGAGAAGGTTTGTCATTAATACAAATTAAACCAAGATTTTCACAGAGTTGTGTTATCCTTTCCAAGTATTCATTTCAAGCATCATGCAATCTCTTTCGTGCGTCTTTCGGTTGGTGCCTTTACGGAATCTCTAATCCTTAATCGCTCTTCCCTGTCGCCGCCACCTTCACACTTTTTTCTAAATATGCAGTTAGTGAGCTTTAATGGTAACAACTCATTACGCATGAACTATGGAGATTGTCATTGATCAGCGAAAGGCTCTAGGAGATCTTCCATTGATATGCATTAAACCAAGATTTGTGGAGGGTTATATTATCCCTTCCGAATTTTCATTTCAAACATCATTTGGAGCAAACAAAAATTCTCGTTAACTTATGGCAGCAGTTCGACAACAGTTCTGTCCAGATACAGTAAACACCTTTGGGCATGATGACCAGAGGTTCCATTACTCGAAGGCATATTCTTACTACTCATCTCCCTCCACCCGGGAGAAAAAAAGGAGATGTTCCCTTGGTGCACTGAGAGATATATTTCAAGCCAAATAATTCCAAGGCAACCTCGCCTGCTCAAACAACCTGCCTACCTACATTGATGGTTGGCGCAGAGGTTGATGTGGTCGATTTCGAGTTGGGAGAAGATGATCTGATGGACGATGATACGACAATGGATGATAGCAATGCAGATGTTGTTCCCACTCCTCCGCCCAAATTGAAATCAACCACAACGAGGGGAACTTCCCGGCTCAACGATGGTGGCCCTGACAAGACCAAAAGAAGGGGTTTCATAAAAGAAATCGACGTTGAACGCAATAGCCTCTTTGCAACTCAAAAGTAGGAATTCTAGAGGTCCAAATTAGTCTGTTTTGGGTGGAAGTATTTCATGTAAGGAAATGGTCTATTGATGCTCCCAGAGATATATTTCAAGCCAAAAAATTATTCAATTGGGGGACCACTCTCATGTTCTCTGGATATACAATTAATGTCTTAGGGGATGAAGACCATAACTCTCACTGGTGCAAGGCATATTCCTACTACTCATCTCCTTCCATCCAAAATGGACTAATTTGGGCCTCTGGAATTGCTCGTGCAGCCTGTGTCCCTAAAGTCTTCGACTGTGAGGAGGTGGTCTCTTGGTGTGTCCTAACTTTCACTTTCGGGCTCTTATGTTTTCCCTGCAACATTTTTCATCTTCTTCCTCATGGGAAGCATGTGAGAACTATCAATTTTACCATGAAGATGGGTTCTTATGTCCTCCTACGTATGAAAAATTCTGGGTTGCTTTCTTGCTAGGGTGCAACATTGGAGTGATGCCAACGTCAGGAGAAGGAGTGTTGTTCACCTGCTTCACGACAAGGATTTATTCCACTATGGAACCACTCTCATGTTTCTTTTTCACCTCAGGTCTTCCACAAGATATTGATATTGCAACAACGAACATTGACCTTCTGAGTGTTGGCATGTTTACAGGCATATTGTGCTTGTCATTGATGGCAAGAACAACAACAACGATGGCATGATTACAGGAAAAATGTGTTAGGCGGGCACCAAAAGTCTTTTGGGAAGATGCAGAAGAGAAAGCTCGAGAAGGTTAGAAGAGATAGCGTCGAGTTGCACGCAGAGCGCAAGTGTGCGCCAAGACCAAGGTTAACTTCATTGACAAATATTAGGAGAGATAGCGTTCTGAGACGCGTAGATGAGATCCCATACATCAAGGCTCGTAGAAGGATAAAAGGTCGTGGCCTTTGACACTTAGAGGTTTGAGAAAGCCAAAGCTCAGGAGGAGGAGCGACAGTGACTGTTGGATCGAGCACTGTGAATGATTTGGGTTGTCAGATCAGAGTCCAAATAGGAGGAATGAGCACATAGAGAAGAGGAGAACAAATCTTAGTCGTTATATCTGAGTACATGGACCAACAGTCGTTGGATCCCAAGGAAAGTGCACGAGACAAGTTTTGAATTTGTCGGAACCGTCCATTGTCAGGGTTGACAAGAGGCAACAGATCCGAGAGTTCGAAGAATCAAACTTCAAAATATTTGCAAGGGATAGAGTGGAGGCGATCCTAGCCATTGATGATGGGAAGGACACGTGGCGAGAGATCAACATTTCGCTGACTCGCAAACTGGAAGAGTCAAAGGTGAGAGTTGGAGGAACTCGTGAAATGCGAATTCGTGAAATGATCTAGACCGTCGGACCACTGAGGATTGTGGACCGTTGATCTGGCATGAAGAAGAACGAATTCCGAGTTCTCAAAGAAGAGATCTATACCATTGAAATACGGAAGATCATGGGTCGTTGATCTAGAGAAGGTATCGGGAAATCGGGAGTCGAAGAAAGGAGGTGCTCTAACCTTTGAATTCACGAAATGCAAATTCACAATTTGATCGCAGCCGTCGATCGGAGGGAGAGATCTCGATCATTGATATGATATGAAGCATTTTGGAGTTTCTCGAGTTGGGAATTTCGAGGAAACTCATAGCAGGAGTTCGCAATATGCAAAATCGCGAAGCACCCCTCTTTCTTGGCCCCTGGTCACAACTGGTGGTCACATTGATGAAGGTTAAAGGAGGAGCTAGCACGTTGCTATGATTTACAATGGAGATCGTCGAAATCACGAAATGCCTTTTAGAATAGGGTTGTGGTCACAACCAGTGGTCACATCAGTGGAAGAGAAGGGAAACAACTAGCGTTGCTAGGCTCCACCTCAGAGTTTCGCGAGTTGGGAAAATCGAGGTGACTCACAGTCGATCACCCGGAATGAGAAATCACGAAATAACTATTGGTTAGGCGTATGGTCGTCACCGATGGTCATGTGAAAGGAAGGGGTTTGGCTAGAAAAGCTAGCGTCCAATGTTTATATTTCTCAGAAAGGGAAAAAGGCGTCAAAGACATGAGCATGTGGAGGTTCTCTTAGTAACCGCTAGAGACAGACTGATTGTAACTGCAGAAAACGACTGATTACATCTATCAGAGAATTCGAAGAATCTCAGGGTGACTGCCAGAGGAGCTGAAGAGTCTCGAGGTAAATTCCAGTGGAATGAAGACTCATCATAGATACAATTGAAAGATGGGAAAGTGTTGAAGTATGTCACTGTAACAGAGAAGATAAGCTCAACTGTGACAGAGAAGGCGAAGGGTTGCACTGCCAGAAAAAGGAAAAGAATCTCGGGAACAACCACTAATGATGAATAGTCTCAGCATAAATCCCACTGATGATGAATGCATTGAGATAATCGCCAGGGATGATGAAGAGTTTCCATGATGATCAGGCAGAGGAATCGATGTGAAAAAAACATGCAGAACAGAGGAGTGAAAGGGTACTGCGAGGTAGCTATGCAGTGATGAGAAAAAGATGCAATAAACAACCTGAAGGGTAGAACAATGACATTGTGAAGAGCATGCAGAGGCATTGCGCATAGAATTCAGTTGGTGCATAGAGAATATAAAAACACAGAACATAGAAGAGAGGGTGGTTGTTGTTGAGAGTGTTTCATGTGGGTAGAAGCATGTTGTGTGCAGGAGCTGAAGTGCATAGAAGAGGCATGGTGCATAGAATGGAAAGAAGACACGGAGAATAAAGCGCAGAAGAAGCAAGGAACATAAATGTATATCTGAGAGAAGAACAGAAAGCGCAATAGACATGACGAGAGAGACATTGATGCAGGCAGAGCAGAGCAATGTAGCAGAACAATGATGAGATTGGTAAGCCATTGATAAATATTGTATCACTGTGATAAATTTATAAAAAGAAAAGATTCATATTTCAGGGTGGTAGGGAGGTGCTAAGGAGGATTGTTGTCCTCGAAGTTTTAGGTGGGTGCTTGAACACAGGGAGTTGTAGCTTCCATCTGGTTGTAGCCAAAAAAACTAGGGTGGTAGGGTGGTGCAAGGGAGAACAATTGTTCTATGTTATACAGGTCGGTGCTTGTGTGACTGGAAGTTGGTGCTTCCATCCAGTTGGTGCTGGAACACTTAGGAAGTTGGTGCTTCCATCCAGTTAGTGCTAGAACACTTAGGGAGTTAGTGCTTCCTTCTAGTGGATGCCAGAGAAATCAGAGAGTTGGTGCTCTCAGCAAGTTGATGCTTGTAAAACAAAGGTTGTAGCCTCAAGAGGAGTTGGAGCTCATAAGAATGATAATATATAGAAAATAAAGATTACTTATCATATCAAGAAGAAGAAGAGGTTTTTCCCTTTATGGGTTTCCTCAAGAAATATCTGTGTCTGTATATTTCATGTGTGTGATTGATGTTGAATATTCTATTGCTTACATGTCTGCATTATTGTGATCATCATTGAGTGTTATGTAAAGAGTTTAAAATGGGCATGATTGTTTAAGCACGGTAACAACTAATTCACCCCCCCCTCTCAATTGTCCAACATTGAGGACAAAACTACAAGGATTTCCTAAAAAAAAGCATGGTAATCAGTTTTGTATGCATGTTGAAGAGCATCTTGATGGCTCATGCATGTTATAGATCATGTGCCTGTGTTTATGACAAATATGTTCAATGTTTTGGTGTAAATAACTCTGTCTAATTTCTATGGATAGATATACACTGCCCAGTATTTTTTTTTTAATGGATTTACCATTAAAAGAAATTCCTTGGAGTCTTGGTTGTTGCTTCTTTGTTGAATTTAACACATCTTCTCATTGTCATGGTTTGATAGTCTCATAGTTCTTGAATATTGTATTGGGTCAAGTAATTTGATCTACTATGGAGCATTTAATAATTATATGACGATGCATTGTGTCGATCCCATCAAGATTTTATGGAAACAAAAATGAATTTCAAACAGTTTCAAACCAACATTCAATTCTATTTGTAATGCAGATAAAACATAGAAAGACCAAATCACAATGAAGCAGTCGGGGCCCTGCCGTAGAAATTTTGTTTTCATCTCATCCTTACTAAGCAAATGATTTCTTATTTCTCTTTCTCTTCCTTGATTCCTTTACTCCGAAAGGGAACATTTTATTAGTTGTCCATACCCTGGCCTCTATTTGAGCACTTTTTGCTTTATTAATAAAATTACCAAATTTCTTGTTCGCGAATTTAAAAAATAAATAAATGATCTATGGTGGTTGTAGTCAAATGGGACTATGAAATCAACTACAATATTAAAATTCAAGATCGTCATTGTTGTTTCTAGACATGCAATTATTAATCTTCAATGCTAACAACCCATCATGCAAGAAGTTTAATACTTAAGTTAATATGTCAAAGTCATGGAAGAATGTATCAAGAACACAATTACTCCCACAAGTTGCAATAAAAACTAATCTTC
>JZKD02S0165102.1:0-23239 GCA_000966675.3 Picea glauca | reverse complement strand
TTCATTCAATAGGCTAGATCTAGGGAAAGTGTATTATTCTGTCCTGTTTTGTTCTAGATACCAGGTGGATCTAGGGAGGTCGGTTTGTGTCCACACTCACGGACTTATCCTATAACAGGAGGGAAGTGAATTTGGTGAGATTCATGTCCAACAGTGACCAAAGGCTCGACCTGAATGTGATGAGGAACCTATTGTCCTGATATGAGAAAATGGTTTGTGGGATTCTAAAATGTACCCAGACTCATTCAAAGAAGAGCTTGTAAGTGGCCTCTGTTGTGATGTTATTCTTGCAGGAGGCCATAATCAACATCTTGGAAAAGAGATAAAAAACCACAAAAACACAGTCATATCCCCTCTTGGTGGATGGAAGGACCGACATGTATTCCATTGAGATAGATTCCCATGTCCTGTCAGGAGTAGGCAGAGGGGTGTACAGACCATGTTTCTTAGTGGTTGGTTTGGAAATAGCACATGCAATGCAAGACCTGATATACTTGTTGAAATCCCGTTGAAGTCTCGGCCAGTAGAAATTTTTTTGTAGCACTGCCACTGTCTTTTCGACGCCGAAGTGTCTTGCCACCCGAATGTAGTGGGATTCCCAAATCATATTCATTCACTCGCTTTTTGGAATGAAGATATGACCTAGATGGAAAAACAACCCATATTGAAGATGGAAATTAGTGAAAACTAAGTTTGTGCCCAACATTTAGTAGTTGGTGGCGAAGTCAGAGTCTGTCTCATAGAGGTGGGGCCATCTAGAGGTCTTGTGGCCGCAAGAGTCTTGCACTGTGATGAGTGTCGTGACTAGAGGTAGGCTGGAGAAATCAATGAATTGGTTGCTATTTCCTATTTTGTACTTGATGTTGAGGTGGAATTTCTACAAGTATGTGGACCAATTTTGATGGCGATCATTCTACAATTTTCCTTGTGTCTACATGAACTGTAGTGGCTTATGATCAGTGTGGATGATTGTCTCCTTCTTAGGATTGTAATGTCTCCACTAGAGGTAGTCTTTAAAAATGGAGTACATTTATTTGTCGTAAGTAGGGTACTTACATACAACATCTGAAAGTGTCTCACTATGATAGGCCATGGGGTGGCTGTGTTGAGTGAGAACTGCATCCACAACATAGTATGAAGCATCTGTTTCAATCTCAAAGGGTTGTTGCAAGTCTAGTAATGAAAGTACTAGGGATGAGAACAAGAGTTATTTCAAATCATCAAACTCTTGTTGTTGGGTCATGCCCCATACAATTTTTTCCTTACCGCCACCTCAAGTTACTTGGTTGAGGGTCCATGCAATATGGGAGAATCCCAACACGAACCTGTGGTAGAAATTGACAAGGACCAAGAAGCTCCAAAGCTTAGTGAGTGTGGTTGGGGCTGGCTGGTCATGGATGACCTCGATCTTCACTGGATCCACATGCAAACCATGATTATCAATGATGTATCCTAGCTACGTGACCCCGTCCATGTCGAAGGAGCATTTTTCCAAGTTGGCATATAGCTTTTGTTGTCGCAGGGTGTGAAGAACCTGTTGAATATGATGCAAGTGTTCCACCCAAGTCTTGTTGTAGATGAGGATGTCATTGAGATACACCACTAAAAAAGTATTGGTGAAAGGTCGTAGGATATCGTCTATCATTCTCATGAAAGTTGTTGGGGCATTTGTCAAACCAAAGGGAATGACCATCCATTCAAAAATACCTTCTTTTGACATGAAGGTTGTCTTCCATACATTTGTCTATTCTATTGGGACCTGGTGGTGGCCAGACTTCAGATCAATGTTACTAAAGTATTTGGCCCCAATGAGATAATAAAGGAGATCGATGATTTGGGGAATCAGTTACCAGTTCCTGACTGTGATTTTATTCAGGGCCCAGTAATCAATGCAGAGTCGCCATGCACCGTCTTTTTTTGCACCAGCATGATTGGGATCCCACAAGGAGATGAGTTGGGATGGATGTGCTCCTTGTGGAGAAGTTCTTGGATCTGTCTCTTGATATCCTCATTTTATAACAAAGGGTGTTGATAGACTGTCTCATTGGGTAGCAGTGCTAGGGGTCAGATCGATGGGATGCTTGACCTGACAGTACAGAGGTACCTCGATAGGTAAGGAGAAGATATCTGTGTATTATTCCACGACCTTTTCCACTTGATTTTGCTGTTTAGAGAGGTCAAACATGGAGGCTCTGGATGTGGCTACAATATTTCACTCAGTTTGAGAGAAAATCACAAATACGACAAAATTCTCAGTCTGAGAGATGACCTTCATGCATTGCTTGGCAGAGATCAAGGAAATAACACTAGGTGGGACTGCCTCGGGTATCCTGTACAATTCCTGTTCAAAGTAATAATAACACTGCGAGGCCTAGACTCATATACAACATGGAATTTCCATAAATAAGGTTGTCCCAACAAAACATTACAAGCTTCGAGAGGAGAAACATTACACAATACCTCATCTTGAAGGACTTGATGTTGTATGACATGTGACACTCTTAGTTGATGCGAAGATTGCTTTCTTGGTAAAGCCATTCAATTATGTAGGTATGCAGGTGCGGTGTTTTCGGTAGGGATAGCCTCTTGAAAACCTTTGTTGAGATGAGGTTCTTTTGGATATCGCTATCAACGATGAATTGAAGTGGGGTGCCTTTCACCCACATCTGTGATTGAAAGAGGTGCTTTCCTTCCTCTGGCTCGTCTGGTTCATCGGGTTGGATCTTAGTGGTAGCAACGGTGGCACTGGATTCAATGTCATTGATCCGTCTCCCCATTTCTGGTTTTGGCTCAGATTTTAAAACCACATCTGATTCAGAGGATTTCACCTCAGCCACTAGTGACTGCTTTGAGGGGAAATCGACAATGTTATTCCAGGGGTTCTTATGGAAGTCACACCACTTCCCAATATATTTCTTTGTTTTTCCATTGTCCTTCTTTGTTTGCGGCTTAACCTAGTTGTCCTAAGGTTGTCCATATTTTCTATGTCCTTTGTTTTGTGGGTTGGGGATGCCCTTCTTTTGCTGTGAGGGTTTCCTAGGCCCAAATTGCTGCGTCTTTTTTTTGAGGTTCTTCTCGATTTTGACGTCATATCGATAGGCCGCACCCAAGGACAGGATGTCCAAAAAATCCATTTCATATTAGATGTATCCATTCAGAACACCATGATACTTGAGCAGCATATTTCACTCAGAATCTTCGATACCCATCTTGGTGCACCAGGTATGGAAGATATTTGTGAACTCTAGCACTGCTTAGTCTCTTTCCTAGAGAAATGTGGTCCATTTTGTATACAGTTTGTCATAGCTCCCGACAGGGTAGTATTGTTACTTAATAGCATCCCTGAAGGACTCCTAGGTGACCGCAACTATAAATAATGAGAGTTCATTTGTTTCCTTTTTCTCACAGAAATTTTCGCACCAATATTTGACATGGGGAATGACTTTGAGGAGTGCAAAAGTAATATTTTCTCTATTAGAAAAGTTATGGACAAAAAAATAACCTTCTAGTAGATTCAACCATTTTTTACAACATCTGCGTTGATCTGACCTTCAAAGATAAGAATATAAAATTTGATTTGTACCTTGAAGGGGGTGGCGCCTCCGCTCGAGGAAGATGTGTCGCCTGTGGGTAGCGGCCAAAGGATTTGCGCAAAACTATCCATCATCTCATTCCTCTGTTGTGTGAGGGATTCCTTAAGCAGCATTTTGAAAGGATCTCCTATCCAATAATATTTATTTTCTCCCTCCATGATAGGTCACTTGGGTGTGCACGATATTTTGTACTCAAGAGAAACAATATCGAGACCCAATTCTTTGTACCCTGACCTCGTCAAGGACATGCATTAAGAATGATAAGGAGAAGACCACTCTGATACCATTGATCCGAATTTTATGAGCATAAAAAAATGAATACATTTTATTATTATGTTTAACAGAGAAGCACAAGGATCAATAATAGACATACAATCAAATTGGTTTCTATTCAATAAGGAAATATGTTGAAACTATAAAATGCAGTCTGAAAACAAGCTTGCTAGAATGGTAGTGGCTTATCTCTGAGAAGAGATGTGACAGATATGCTCATTTACAAGAGTATCATTAGAATGATGATATCCAATCCTTTTTTACATTAAACAAGAGTGAAAAATCCCTAGACATCCAAAGACCTAACCCTAGGAGATGAAGCACCAAAAGTCATGTGGGCCCTGTTGGGGTAAGTTAGAACATCAACTTCCTGAGGTTGTAACTTTTGGATACGATATCCGTTTTAGAAGCACGATATCCCATTGGAAAGGTCTATTTGAGGAATACACATGTTTCCATCAAATTATGACTTTGTTTGTTAACTAAAAGTGGCGATTCCTAAAAATGCAGTTTAGGGCTTCAAAACGACCCTGAAAGTTGGGGACCCGAAAACTAGGAAAAAACTTCCAAACTGGAAAAATGCCAAAATGAGCCAGTTGGAATAGGTGGGAGGACACCGAAATACTTCTGGATCAATTCTCCCCCCTTAGGAATAAATGGTCTCCATTGTGTTTAGTTCCCCCATTAGATAAGGAAATTTCTACAGAATTTGGCCTCGAGTGAGCCACTTGCCTTGGTGCAGGAGCTGCTCTGCTTTGACAACTCGATAAACATGGATCCTTTGTTGTCTAGTTCCCTTGATCCATGTGTCCAAAATATGATTACGGGATTCTTGTTGCATGCAATCAGGGTTGATCTCTGTTGGTGTCAACTTTTCTTCTATCTCTTAGGTGTCCAATAATGATGGAAACTAAGGTCGAACGAGATCCACGTTGAACACTGGGTGCAAGCCAAGGAAAGGGTGAATGTTGAGCTCAAAATCATTGTCCCCACAACCTTGGTGATGGTGTAAGGTCCATAACGGAGTGGGAGAAGCTTCATATGGGGCCCTGTAAGGCGTTCATTCTACAAGTGCAACCAAATGTTGTCTTCCACCTGAAAATTATGTGGCACCCAATGTTGATCATGGCGATTCTCTTACTTGGCATTGGAATTTTGTAAAATATCCTAAACCTATTGGCGGATGTGTTGGGTCCACTCAATGAAACAGGTGTCTTTATCAGCTTTAGTTGGAGCAGGTGACTAGTCGGCTAGGGTGGTCGTAAGGGGTAGTGCAACATCTAGGGGACCCAACGGTTGGAATCCCAATCCCACCTAAAAGGGGATGTGTTTGGTTGAGCTATGTAAGGCTCGATTGTAGCTATGATGAAATATGGAAGACTATCATACCATGTGAAAGGGTGCTTGGAATAATACATGCGTTGGATATGCACAATCATTCGATTGACGACCTTGATTTGGACATCTGTCCGGGGGTGGAAGGCAATGTATTTGGTGAGCTTGGTGTCCAACACTTACTAGAGACTCGACCAGAATATGATGAGGAACTGACTGTCCCAATTTGAGACAATGGTTTGTTGGATTCTAAAATGTACCCAGACTTGTTCAAATAAGAGATTGGAAATGGCCTTTGTTGTGATTCTCTTCTTGGAGGCGACCATAATCGACATCTTGGAAAAATGATCAACAACCACAAAAACACAGTGATTTCCCATATTGGTGGATGGAAGGCCTGACATGTAGTCCATTGAGATGGATTCCCATGGCCTGTCAGGAGTAGGCAGAGGGATGTACATACCTTGTTTCTTAGTGGTCAGTTTGAAAATAACATAGACACTGCAAGATCTAATATAATTGTTGACATCCTGTCAAATTTTCAACCAGTAGAAATTTTTTTGCATCACTGCCACCATGGTTTCGACATCGAAGTGTCCTGCCACCCAATTGTAGTGGGATTCCAAAATAAGATTCACTCGCTCTCTTGTTGGAACGTAGATATGGCCCAAATGGCACAAAAACCCATCCTAAAGATGGAAATTAGTGACAATTGAGTTTGCACCCAACATTTTGTAGGTGGTGGTGAAGTCAGGGTCTGTCTCATAGAGATGGGGCCATCCAGAGGTCTCGTGGCTGCAAGAGTCTAGCACCATGGTGAGTGTCGTGACTGGAGGTCAGCGAAGGAAATCAAGGACTCAATTGGTACTTCTTTTTTTATACTTGATGTTGAGGTGGAACTGCTGCAAGTATGTGGACCTCTTCTGATGGCAGTCATTCTGCAATTTTCTATGTGTCTGCATGAACTACAGTGGCTTATGATTAGTGTGGATGACTATCTCCTTATGAAGAATGTAATGTCTCCAATGGTGGCAGGCTTGCACAATGGAGTACATTTCTTTTTCATAATAAGGGTAATTACAAATGAGATCTGATAGTGCCTCACTATGATAGGCCATGGGGTGGCTGTCCTAAGTGAGAAATTCACCCACAACATAGTCTGAAGAATCTTTCTCAATCTTAAAGGGTTGTTGTAGGCCAGGTAATGAAAGTACTAGGACTGAGCACAAGCGGTTCTTCAAATCATCAAACACTTGCTGTTGGGACAGGCCCCACAAAAATTTTGTCTTAACACCACCCTTGGTTACTTGGCTGAGGGCCCATGCAATATGGGAGAATCCCAACACAAACTTGCAGTAGAAATTGGCAATGCCCAAGAAGCTCCGAAGCTCAGTGAGTGTGGTTGGGGTTGGCCATGTTAGAAAAATAGGACTATAGAGAAATAAAATAAAACAAATGCAGAAACAAAACACATAATATACACAATACAAGAGAGACATAGATTTACGTGGTTCACCCAGTGTGGGATATGTCCACCAGAGAAATTGCCAGGTCCTTTCTTTATTATTATCCAACAAAATGAAGGGATACAACCTACAACAAAACCCGCTATAACTTCCTCTTCTTTCTCTCACAGTCTCCTCTCTCAGAATACAATACTCACCAACATGCATAGCCATAATACATTTCCCTCAACAAAAGAGGGTTGCCTTCTAGGGAAAAAAACCCTAACATAATCTATATCATTAGATCTGCGACCTTATAATGAACGGTCCAGATTTACAATGAAATTACAATATACTTTTACAAGGCAATTTTTTCTTCGGGGTCTTCTCCCTCGAACCCCCATCGGGGGACACTACCCCCGAACCCCTGCTGGGGGCCCGCTTGCCCACAAACCCCCTAGCCGGGGGGGTAGCCCCCCCGGACCCCGTAGAGGGGGTACCCCCCCTCTGCACTCCCCCACGTGGAAGAGTGTACATACTTCTGGGGTGTAAATACTTCATGGGGCATAAACACGGTTGAAAGTAAAAGACCTCTAAATCAGGAAGATAATCAGGCTCCACAACCAATAGGCTAGTCACGGATGACCTCGATCTTTGTTGGATCCACATGCACAACATGCTGATCAACTAGGTAGCTAGGTACTAGACCCTATCCATTCCAAAGGAGAATTTTTCCAAGTTGGTATATAGCTTGTGTTGCCTTAGGGTGTGCATAACCTGTTGAATATGATGCAAGTGTTCTTCTCAAGTCTTGTTGTAGATGAGGATGTCGTCCAGATACACCACTACAAAATTATCGGTGAAAGTCATAGGATATCGTCCATCATTCTCATGAAAATTGTCGAGGCATTTTTCAAACCAAAGGGCATTACCATCCATTCAAAAAGACCTTCTTTTGACTTGAAGGCTCTCTTCCATACATCTATCTGTTCTATTGGGACTTGGTGGTAGACGAACTTCAGATATTACTAAAGTATTTGTCTCCATTAAGCTGATCAATTAGATCTTCGATTCATGCAATTGGGTACTGGTTCCTGACTATGATTTTATTTAGGGACCAGTAATCAATGCAGAGTCTCTAGGTCCCGTATTTTTTCTTTACCAGTACGATTGGGCTCCCATAAGGTGATGAGTTGGGACAGATGTTCCCCTTGTGGAGAAGTTCTTGGATTTGTCTCTTGATCTCATCATTTTCTAACCGAGAGAGACTATATATTGTCCCATTGGCCAGTGATGCATCAGGGGTCAGATTGATGGGATGCTTGACCTAATAGTGTAGAGGTACCTCACTAGGTGAGGTGACAATATATGTGTATTCTTTCATGACCTTGTCCACTTACTTCTTCTATAGTGAGAGGTCAGCTACAAAGGCCCTGGATATGGTTGCAATATTTCTCTCTCTCTAACAACGAATCATGAAGAAGACACACTTCTCATTATGAGACATGACCTTCCTACATTGCTTGGTAGAGATCAAGGAAATAACACTAGGTGGGACTGTCGTGGGTATCTTGTACAATTTCCTGTTCAAGGTAATAATAACACTACGAGGCCTAGACTCTTATGAAACATGACGTTTCCATAAATAAGGTTGTCCTAACAAAAAATTACAAACTTTTAGAGGAGAAACATCACACAATACCTTATATTTGAAGGGCTTGATGACATATGATAGGAGACATTGTTGGTTGATATGGAGATCACTTCCTTGGAGAAACTATCCAATGGTCTAAGGATGCGAGTGTGATGTTTTCAAGAGGGCTAACCGCTTGATGACCTCTGATGAGATGAGGTTCTTCTGGCTACCACTAACAACAATGAAGTGAAGTGGCTTTCCTTTCACCCACATCTGTGAGTGAAAGATGCACTTGCCTTCCTATAGCTCGTTTGTTTCACTGGGTTGGATCTTGGTGGTAGAAATGGTGGCACTGGGTTTCATGTCAATGATTTGTCTCCCCTTTTCTGGTTCTAAATCAAAGTCAGAACCCACATCTGATTCAGAGGCTTTGACAGTGTTATGCCAAGGGATGTTATGGAAGTCGCACCACATCCCGATATCTTTCTTTGTTTTTTTAGTGTACTTATTTGTTTGTGGATTAGCCTGGTTGTCCCGAGGCTGTCAATATTTGATCTTTCCTTTGTTCTGCGGGTTAGGGCTTCCCTTATTTTTCTTTGAGAGGTTCCCAAGCCCAAATTACCTCGTCTTTTGTTTGAGCTTCTTCTTGATTTTGACGACATATCGATAGGCCGCGCCCAAGGATGAGATTTCCATAAACTCCATTTTGGCCTGGATGTATCGATGCAAACCACCATGATACTTGAAAACCAAATTTCACTGAGAATATTTGATACCTAGCTTGGTGCGTAAGGTATGGAAGATATTTGTGAACTTTGGCACTACTTGGTCTCTTTCCTACTGCAATGTGGTCCATTTTGCATACAACTTTTCATAGCCTCCAATAAGGTAGTATTGTTCCTTTATAGAATCCCCGAAGGACTCCCAAGAGACTCTGACTATAAATAATGAGGGTTCCTCTGTTTCCTTTTTCTCACATAAAGTTTCCCACCAATATTTGACACGGGGAATGACTTTGAGGAGTGTAAAAGTAATCTTTTCTTTATTCAAAAAGTTATGGATAGAAAAATATCATTCTAGTAGATTCAATCATTTGTCTACAACATATGCATCTATCTGACCTTCAAATATAGGAATATAAAATTTGATTTGTACCCTGAAGGGGGCGACACCTTCGCTGAAGGAAGATGCGTCACCTGTGGGTAGCCACCGAAGGTTTTGTGTAAAACTATCGATCATATCGTTCCTCTATTACGTGAGGGATTCCTCAAGAAACATTTTGAAAGGATCTCCTATCCCATAATCTTTGTTTTCTCCCTCCATGAGAGGTCTTTTCAGCATGTGAGAGATTTTTTCCTCAATAGAAACAATATCTAGACTCAATTCTTTGTACCCTGACCTCATCGGGGACATGCATTAAGAACAGTAAGGAGAATACTTCTCTGATACCACTGATTCATATTTTATGAGTATAATGAAATGAATACAATTTGTTATTATGTTTAACACAAAAGAACAAGGAACAATAATATAGATACAATAAAACTTGTTTCTATTCAATAAGGAAATATGTTGAAACTATAAAATGCAGTCTTAAAACAAGCTTTCTAGAATGGTGGTGGCTTATCTCTAAGAAGAGATGTGAATATTTTTCTCATTCGCAAGAATATCATTACAATGAGGCTCTCCAATCCTTTTTTATAATAAAAAAGAATGCCAAAACCCTACTCATCCAAATACGTAACCCTAGGAGATGAAGTGCCAAAATTCATGTGGGCCCCGTTGGGGTAAGTTAGTACATCAACTTTCTCAGGTCATAAATTTTGCATATGATCTTCGTTTCAGGCACACGAAACTGACAGTGTAATAGTGGCAAGCCCAAAAAACGATGTTTAGGGCCTCAAAACATCCCCAGAAGTAGGGGACCCGAAAACTAGGAAAAAAACTGCCAACCTGGAAAAATGCCAAAATAAGGTAGTTGGAATAGGTGGGAGGCCATCAAAATCCATCTAGATCAATCTTCCCCCCTTGCGAAGAAATGGTCTCCATTGCATTGAGTTCCCCCATCAGATGAGGAAATTTCTGTAGAATTTGGCCCCGAGTGAGCCGCTTGCCTTGGTGCAGGAGCTGCCCTGATTTGACAACCCGATAAACATGGATCCTTTGCTGGTGAGTGCCCTTGCCCTGTGTGTCCACAATATGATCATGGGATGCTTGTTTCATGTAGTCATAGTTTATCTCTGTTAGTGTAAACTTTTATGCTATCTTCGAGGTGTCCAATAATAGTGGGAAATAAGGTCGAAGGAGATCCATGCTGAACAGTGGGTGTAGGCCGAGAAAAGGGGGAATGTTGAGCTCAAAAAAATTGTCACCCATAGGATTGATGATGGTGTAAGGTCCATAACAGAGTGAGAGAATATTTTGATGGGGCCTTGTAAGGCATTCTCTCTACAAGTGCAACCAAACTTTGTCTCCCACTTGAAACTTGTGTGGCACCCGATATTGATCATGGTGCTTGTTGTACTTGGCATTGGAATTCTATAAAATATCCTGAACCTGTTGGTAGATGTGATGGATCCTCTCAATGAAACAACTGGATTTGTTATATTTAGTTGGAGCAGGTGATGAGTTGTCTGATGTGGCCGCAAGGGGTAGTGAAACATCCATGGGACCCAATGGTTGGAATCCCAATCCCACCTGAAAGGGGCTATGGATGGTTGAGCTAGCTAGGATTCGATTGTAGATATGTTGAACATAGGGAAGAATCTCATCCCATGTGCAGGGGTTCTTGGATTTGTACATGCACTGGATATGAATGATCATTCGATTGACGACCTTGCTTTGGCCATCTGTCTAGGGCTGGAAGGCAATGGATTTGGTGAGCTTGGTGTCCAGTAGTGACCAAAGGATCGACTACAATTTGTTGAGGAATCGACTGTTCCGATATGAGATAATGGTTTGTGGGATTCCAAAATGTAACCAGACTCCTTCAAAGAAGATCTTGGCAGTGGCCTCTATTGTGATGCTCTTCTTGCAGGAGGCCAGAATCACCATCCTGGAAAAGCGATCAACAACCACAAAACCAAAGTGATTTTCCCTCTTGGTGGATGGAAGGCCCGACATGTAGTCCATTGATATGGATTTCCATTGTCTGTTAGGAGTAGGAAAAGGGGTGTACAAGTCCTGTTTCTTAGTGGTCGGTTTGGAAATAACACAGGAAGTGAAGTACGTGATATACTTGCTGACATATTGTTGAAGCTTCGGCCAGGAGAAATGTTTCTGCAACACTGCCATTGGATTTTGATGTCAAAGTGTCACGCCACCCAACTGTAGTGGTCTTCCCAAATCATCTTCACTCGCTTTCTTGTTGGAATTCATATATGGCCCATATGGAAAAGGAACGCATCTTGAAGATGGAAATTATAGACAATTGAGTTTTCACCCAACATTTCGTAGGTGGTGGCGAAGTGAGGGCATGTCTCATAGAGGTGGGGCCATTCATAGGTCTCATGGACGCAAGACTCTACCACGGTGGTGAGTGCCATAAATGGAGGTTGACTGAAGCAATTAACGACTCGGTTGGTACTTCCTTTTTTATACTTGATGTTGAGGTGGAACTGCTGCAAGTATGCATACCACTTATGATGGTGGTCATTATGAAATTTTCCTTGTGTTTGCATGAACTGCAGTGGCTTATGATCAATGTGGATGACTATCTCCTTCCCAAGAATGTAATGTATCCACTGGTGATAGGCTTGCATAATGGAGTACATTTATTTTTCATAAGTAGGGTACTTATGAATGACATATGATAGTGTCTCACTATGATAGGACATGGGGTGACTATGCTGAGTGAGAACTATGCCCACAACATAGTCTAAAGCATCTACCTCGATCTCAAAGAGTTGTTGCAGGTTCAGTAATGAAAGTACTGGGGCTGAGCACAAGTGTTGATTCAAATCATCGAATGCTTGTTATTGGTACATGACCCACGCAAAGTTTTCCTTACCACCACCCCTGGTTACTTGGTTGAGGGCCCATGCAATATGGGAGAATCCCAACATGAACATGAGGTAGAAATTGGCAAGGCCCAAGAATCTCTGAAGCTCAGTGAGTGTGGTTGGGGCTGGCCAATCACAAATGACCTGGATATTCGTTGTATCCACATGCATACCATGATGATCAACAATGTAGCCTAGGTATCGGACCATGTCCATGCCGAAGAAACATTTTTCTAAGTTGGCATATATCTTGTGCTACTGTAGGGTGTGCATAACCTATTGAATATGGTGAAAGTGTTCTGCCCAAGTCTTGATGTCGACGAGGATGTCATCCATATATGCAAACACAAAATTATTGGTGAAAGGTCACAGGATATTGTCCATCATTCTCATGAAAGTTGTTGGGGCATTTGTCAAACTAAAGTGCATGACCAACCATTCAAAAAGACCTTATTTTGACTTGAAGGTTGTATTCCATACTTCTGTCTGTTCTATTCAGACCTGGTGATAACTAGACTTTAGATCAATCTTACTTAAGTATTTGTCCCCCTTGAGTTGATCAAGGAGATTGTTGATTCATGGAAGTGGGTACCATTTCATGATTGTGATTTTATTTAGGGCATGATAATCAATGCATAGTCGCCAGGTCCCGTCTTTTTTCTGTACTAGCATGATTGGGCTCCCACAAGGCGATGAGATGGGACATATGTGCCCCTTGTGGAGAATTTATTGGATCTATCGTTTGATCTCCCCATTTTCTAAAAGAGAGTGATGGTAGACTGTCCCATTGGGAAACGATGCACTGAGGGTCAGATCGATGGGATGCTTGACCTGACATTGCAGAGGTACCTCAGTAGGTGAGGAGAAGATATCTGTGTATTCTTCCAGAGCCTTGTCCACTTGATTTCGGTATGTGGAAAGGTCATCCATGGAGGCCCTGGATGTGGCTACAATATTTCTGTCACTCTAAGAGTGTATCATTAAGAAGACAAACTTCCCGGTCTGAGAGATGACCTTCCTACATTGCTTGGTAGAGATCAATGAAATAACACTAGGTGGGAATGCCTCAGGTATCCTGTATAATTTCTTGTTCAAAGTAATAATAACACTATGAGGCCTAGACTCATATACAACATGAAGTTTCCATAAATAAGGTTGGCCCAATAGAAAATTACAAAATTCAAGAGGAGAAACATCACAAAATACCTCATCTTTGAAGGGCTTAATGTCGTACGACAGGAAACACTGTTGGCTGACATGAAGATCACTTCCTTGGCAGAGCCATCGAATGGTGTAGGGTTGTGGGTGCAGTGTTGTCAGCAGGGCTAGCCGCTTGATGACCTATGTTGAGATAAGATTCTTCTTGATACCGATATAAATGATGAAGTGCAATGGGGTGCCTTTCACCCACATCTGTGAATGAAAGAGGCACTCGCCTTCCTCTGGCTCGTCTGGTTCATTATGATGGATCTTGGTGGTAACAAAAGTGGCTCTAGGTTTTTCTTCAATGATCTATCTCCCCCTTTCTGGTTCTTACTCAGACTCAGAACCCACATCTAATTTAGAGGCTTTCACCTTAGTCACCAACGATTTCTTTGAGTGAAAATTGACAGTGTTATGCCAGGGGATCTTATGGAAGTTGCACCACTTTCTGGTATCTTTCTTTGTTTTTCTGGTGTCCGTCTTTATTTTCATCTTAGCCTGGTTTTCCTGAGGCTGTCCATATTTTCTTTGTCCTTTGTTATGCGGGTTGGGGTTTCCCTTCTTTTGCTATGAGATGTCCAGAAAATACATTTCAGAAAGGATGTATCTATGCAGACCACCACGATACTTGAGTACTAGATGTCACTCAGAATATTCGATACCCAGCTTGGTGCACAAGGTATGGAAGATATTTGTGAACTTTGGGACTACTTGGTCTCTTTCCTACCACAGTGTGGTCCATTTTGTATACAGGTCATCATAGCTTCTGACAGGGTAGTATTGTTCCTTAATAGAATCCATGAAGGGCTCCTAGGTGACTGCGACTGTAAATAATGAGGGTTCCTTTGTTTCATTTTTCTCACAAAAATTTTCCCACCAATCTTTAACATGGGGAATGACTTTGAGGAGCACAAAAGTAATCTTTTCTCTTTTCGAAAAGTTATGGACACAAAAATACCCTTCTAGTAGATTCAACCATTTGTCTATAGAATCCGCGTCTATGTGACATTAACATATAGGAATATCAAAGTTATTTGTACCTTGAAGGGGGTGACGCCTCCTCTCGAGGAAGATTCATTGCCTGTGGGTAGCCTCTGAAGGATTTGCGCAAAACTATCCATCATCTTGTTTCTCTTTTGCATGAGGGATTCCTCAAGAAACATTTTTAAAGGATCTCTTGTCCCATCATCTTTCTTTTCTCCCGCAATGAGAGGTCACTTGGGCATGCGGGAGATTTTGTCCTCAAGAGAAACAAGCTCAAGACCTAATTCTTTGTACCCTGACCGCGTTGGGGACATGCATTAAGAACGATAAGGAGAAGACTGCTCTAATACCACTGATCCTAATTTTGTGAGAAGAATGAAATGAATACAGTTTATTATTATGTTTAGCACAGAAGCACAAGGAAAAATAACAAAGATATAGTAAAAATGGTTTCTATTCAATAAGGAAATATGTTGAAACTGTAAAATGGAGTCTGAAAACAAACTTGTTAGAATGGTTGCGGCCTATATTTGAGAAGATATATGTGACGACTGTGCTCATTTGCAAGAAGATATTTATAATGAGGCTCTCCAAGCCTTTTTTACAATAAATAGGAATGCCAAAACCCTATACATCCAAATACCTAACCCTAGGAGGTGAAGCACAAAATGTCATGTGGGCCTTGTTGGGGTAAGTTAGTGCATCAACTTCCCGAGGTCGTAACTTTTGGATACAATCTTTGTTTTAGGAACAAAATAGCCCATTGGAAAGGTCTATCCAAGGAATACACATGTTTCCATTGCAGAGGTCTATTTGAGGACTTGTTGATGGGAAAATTTGACAGGACTTCAACTGGAAGAACAAGTCCGGTTTGGGGTTGTCTAAAAAATCAAAGTCGTTTGGTGTAACCTGTTCTAATGGGTTTAATGGATTCGTTAGCCATTCTAAATTCCTAAAACAAAGAAATGAGAAAAAATATCTAATGCTAAAACTATAATAACCTATGAAATTTAATCTAATTATTTACAAAATATATTAAACAGAAAAAGAAAGTATGAGAATGTCTCTTATACACAGAATTTACAGGTTGCAAGTTTTAATGAAAGCTTTGCAAAATCAATGTAAAAATAATTGTTTTAAGAAGTAGATAAAGAAAGCACATTTTTTTTTATATTTTGTATTTTCTAATTATAAATCAAATAAAACTTGAATTAACTGAGCTATGAAACAAAGATGCTCATATGGTCAAAGCCAATCTAAAACTTTCCTCTTTCAATAATGAATAAATGACATAAATTAGAAGCAGGTGAAGCTAACCTGTTATTAGTTTGTTAAATGTGTGTGTGCCTTAGTATGAACAAAGAGCATCGAGCTACCCCTCCTATGAAAGAAATCTGCAGTAGGATTATACTAAAATCTTCTTGAATAAATCCAAGGTGCGTATTGGCAGCCAGGATTTAAGAACAAAATAGTGAATACATATAATCCAATGATCTTATAATTTTGAATGATTACATTCAGAGAAATATTTATGTAAAACATTCATTTTTATTTATCAATTAAATATCAAAGAAAAATCCTGATATTAAAATTGATACGATGATCACAGTCACAACATATGGAACATCAAATCATGGACAACATCTATAGCATGAATATAATAGAACATAACATGTCATTGAGACTAAAGCTATACAACACATCAATATCCCAAAATAAGAGAAACAAAACATCAATGAAACAAAATTCACATTGGTCTAAAGCCGAAATGCTATAAGTTGATCCATTAAGTTCTGAAAATCATTTGTCCATAATTGGTTCCAGGCCAAGATGCCTTTACTTACAAAATGAAGAGTATTTAAAGTGATTTGAAATCCCATATTCCTATCTCCTAGGATAAGATAGGATCTCATGCGATCAAAATATTGCAAAAATAGAGGGCTAACAACCACTCATAACTGAGTTGATTCTTCTCAAAAAATAATAAATTGTTTTACAAAGTAAACATAAAAGAGAATACTAATCATTCAAATTCAAAATCTGACATGTCTCCCCTCAAATGATCAACATCAATATATAATATTTCGTAAAAACAAAACAGGAATAAGTTAGAAAAATTATTAACAACTAATTTCTAAATTTTTATTTTAAAAATGACTTGGCTACAAAATCGAAAGATTATGTAGCCAGTCTTATCTTAGCAAACAAAATATAATTTCAAACTGATTTGATTCAAAATAGATAACAAGAAAGTAATAAGAAAAAAATCATTTTACCATTTCAATAAATGACCAAAGATGGATCATGGTAGCTCATAATTGATTATGGCTTTAACACTGTTTGCGTTTTTTATTATTATGTTCCTTGTCATTTTAAGGTGCTTAAATTTCCTCTCTGCATTTACTCTGAGGCCCAGATTTTCCTATTCTAGTGATTCACATTGAGCTATGAGTGTTTTAATCCGAGCCTGAAGGATGGGAATATCTGTGTAATATTGTTCAATCCAAAGCATACAAACGTCACACTGTACTGAAGGAATGACATGTTGGTGAAGCGTGCAGTCACTCATGACCATATCAGCTTTACTTGCCATTTTTCCTTGACCAAACCCAATCCCATAGAACCCCTTCTCGTCCTTGAGACATGGTGGCAGATTTGTAACAAAGTCATAGGGTTCAACAGGACCAAACCCTTGACAATCTGGGTCTTGCAAAGCCAGGAAATCTTCAATTTCGGAATCCGAGACCTCATTGACCTCGATCGAGCCGATCAACCTCAAATGAGGTCTAGTTCAATTCCTCATTTTTCTCGCAATAAGATGACCAACTCTTTTGTTCTGAAATCCCAGAGCCATGTGCTTTTGTTTTGTTTGATTGCAAGATTTTTTGATATCGGGTTTCACAGTGGCGTTATGGCCAACATCTAATTCATGTATAGGGGGTTCACTCAACTCAAAACCAACAACCTGTTTCTCATGTGAAGACTGACTGGGCATTGCCTCATCTTGATGGTTTCTATTTAGAGAGTATGGATTGTTATTTGGAATTTCAAACTATTTTCTTATTAGTGTTTCACCTAAAATAAAGGTTTCTATAGGAATGGTTGTAGAAAAACCATTTCTTGTTAAAAATCCATCCCAACAATCGCCCACTATTGTCAAACAGTGAATCAACAAAATTTTAATCAAGACATGGTGAAAAAGACTAGAGTCGAGGCTCTGTCTCTTATACCTTTTAGACATTTTGTACAAGCTTCTCAACAGATAGAAGGGAACATTTAATTGGAAACATATAAAATTCATAAGCAATCATATATGATAGAGAAAAACTAAACCATAATGACCTTCACAGGTCACAAATTGTTTGAGGATCAACAATAGACCATGCCACCTAGCTTTAACCAAAGAAATAGGTATGCCTTTTTCACAACAATTGATTTTCCTAGAGGTCATGAATAGGCTCCATGGAACTTCTTCAATATTTGAGTTTTTGAACCATTTCTCACCAGTGGATGGAAGCCCTATGGCTTCACTCACAAACTCCTCAGTTACCTCTAACTGGATATCTCCAATTTTCTCCCTACACCCATTGAAAGTCTGTGCAAATTCCTTAGCCACATGAAGGTTATAACATTCGAACCTTTTGATGAAGGCATCCCAGCCCTGCACTTTTAAATCTTCAATTGCATCATCATGATAGAGCAGTACCTGGTATCCATTCAGCTCCACTCAAACAAGATGATCCATTACAAATATGAATGGACTGTAACAAGGGTGACTCAAAACAGTTCTGGGTTTGAATGGTAGGAGAAAAAGAAACAAATCTGAATGGATAAAATGGAAACAAACAAAACAAAGCCTTTGTGCAATCATAGTATGAACATCGAGGGTTCGGTCTTGATGCTTGACCATTCCTGGTAATGAAAACCTTGCGTACAAAGCATGAAAACCTATAACCCATAATGAAAGGCTTATTAATTCACTGTTTCAGCAAGATGGATTAAGTACAGGGTACAATAGTTGTGTATTAATTTTCATGACTAGCACAACCATAGTTTTTGCAACGAGTTCAAAGATATCAAAACGAAAATCTCATAATTCAAATGTAAGACCATCTAAGCACATAAAATTATATCAATACCCAAAACATTCCAAAGATAAGACATTCAAGTGTTAGATTTAGATTGGATATAAGCATGATGATCTTTCAAAAGAATGCCCTGTATAGAAAACATAAAATGAAGCTAAGTTTTCATGTTTGATTCATGCTTTCAGTTATGAATCAACCATGAAAACAAAATGAAAACGCAAACTTAAAGAATTGATGAATGCCTTCTCTACTCCGACAATCATCTCAAAATGATAATGTTTACAAGAATGAGGTGAAGGCAACTATAGAGAGTGTAATTTCCTATTCACATAACGAAATTGTGTGGGGCTGCCAACAATGGTGACTTACTAGGTGAAGCAGTTATATCTGCATCACCAAAATTTCATGTTAGGATGAATAAGAAAAATGAAGATTTGAGAAGCAACTAACAACACATCAAGCATGAAAATATCAGGGGATAACATAGTCCAACATCATATGTGTTTCCATCAAAAGTGTAATCTGGTATCAGATCCAGATTTTGAGAGGAATGACACTTATGAAACTAACTCTGATACTGTTGACATATCCACTACTGCCAGCAGGTGTCCATAGCCTCAACAGGGATGTCATTTAACCCACTCTAACACCTCTATCATGTCCAAAAGTCATCCATTCATGATGAAGAACATCTTTATTTTAAGGGGCAAAGCTGATAAGTGTCATGAACTGGGCATTTCTTCGCTGTCAGCAGGCCTGTTCAGTACCCTGACGAAGTTTCCTTGGTATAATGGATGCATTTACCTGCTACCAACATACATGTTCAGTGTCTCGGAGGGTTTACAAACACTTCCCACACCTTGTAGTTCTTTCAACTCTCTATAATTAATCTACAAATTTCCAGAAACTTTATGATATTCAAGAGAGCGAGGTGATACTAAAAACTTCAGATTTTATCAAACATAAATTGTTCTTATATAATTCATCTGTTTTCTTAAAATGATCCTTATCATGATCTGGACACTTATATTCCTGTTAAGAAACCATCTTAAGGACAAGAAGGTATAATCGAGTTGTTTTCTTAAAAATAGGGACAACGTTAAGAGTTTATTAATGATAATCGTTATCCTCTCGCGATTTTGAAAAGAAACCATCAACACTGTTTTGAGAAGGAACTTTCTTCTGCTGATTTGAGTTTTAATAATTTACAACATGGTGCTTTGAAAAGTAGTCAGTTGTTTCTCTTGGATAAAAATTCTGATTTTCCTTCCACAAACGAAATGGTGACACAGACATAATTTTTCAAAAACAAACCAAAAACAAGCAAAATGAAAAGAACCAAAATGAAAAACAAAAAAAAAATCAAAAATATTTACAAGAGGGTGGATCTGAAATCATCACATGAAATATCTCTTGAGAGACTAAAAGAAAATAGAAAAATCCTCATTAATATGAATGCAGTCCTACTTGTGGCACCTTGGGTTAGGGTTGAATTTACAATTCATATTTACTTATCTCTTTACTTTTCATATAAAAAATTTCATGATGATACTGCGTTTTTGAAAAGATGAGAGAAAGGGTCAAAGTGGACTCCCCTGACAACAGTCATATTATGGTTCTCTTGGTGCACCCACTTGTGTTCATGACTGCATTATTACCAAGAGAAACAATGAGAAATAAATCTAAAAGAAAACCTACTCCTAAACCTACTCTAACTACTAAAGAAATCAAAATACTACGTAAAGTCGTGCTTCCAATGTAGCCATCAAAGTAACTCCAATCCTGCAATGGAAACAAAATAAAAAGTTACTAGAAAGAATGGTAGTATATCAAAAAATGAAAAAAATATATCATACTTACCTTTATCATGATCATTTAAAAACAAGGCAAGCATGATCTTACCATTCCCTTGAACATTCTTTTTGTATGAATACTCCAACCAATTTGCAATCCTATCATAATACATGCAATTACTGACATGGGATTGTTTGAAAGAATTCACATGTGACAAATATTCCTGATGAAAATAAAGTATTAGACTATCAAGGAAAGAATCTTGTAAAAAGGTCGGATCAAGATGGAGAGAACTTATCATGATTCTCGACCGGAAAATAAGTGTTTCATTCTCTTGAAACTTTCCATTGAGCTTAGTTATTTAAAGGTTAACTATTTTAGGTGAACTAAATGGAACAACCAACATTTTTGAATAATCATCATTGGTAGTAATATTTGGCCAATTATATTTTTCGATCTCAAATAATTGATCATGGAAAAATTTAGATCCTTCTCAAAACACAAATTGAGATGAATCAATGGAAGATGCAATTTGGAACTCTTTCAAATCATTTCTTGATTTACCCACAGATAATTGATGAGAATAAAAATTAATATGTTCATGGGAAGAATTATTTCCCTCTTTATCTTCTATTCAATAATCTCTTTGTACCTGATTATATACTGTTGAATTCTCTCCAAGGTAATATGGAACATGCAATTGCACAACATTAGGATAAAACATATCAAGGAACAAGGAATAATATGTAGAAGAATTAAGGAGACAAAATGCATCTCTTGAAATGATAGGTATATGCGTTTCAAAATCTAGTTTTGTCCCCTCTCCTTGTATAAACTGATCAACCTCTAGTGTATTCTCTTTTAAAGAATACGAGATAGTTTCTAAGAGACAATTTGGTTCATTACGTAAGGGAAAATTTGAGAGAAAATCACTAGATATAAAAGGTTGATTAATAGTCTGACTAATGATTTTGTCTCCTACTGATTGATCATGGATTTATTCAACTAAATTGGGGGAATATTTATCGTTCATATGATTATCAACTTTATATTCGGTCTCTTTTACTTTAGAAACAATTATAAAATCTATGAGAGTGTGACAACTGTCATCTTTTAAAGTCAAGGTTCCTTCTTTGACAAGAGGAGACATCGTTGACAAAGAATAATTAGAGGTGACAATTGAATTTTGTAAAAGATGATGTTTCTCATGATTTGCCAAAATGAAAGAAGTTGACAAAAATTGTGGTGCTTCAAAATCTTCAAGATCAACATCAAAATTTGAACCATCTTGAGATTGAGTGTTAGTGCTNAATATGGTCTACTGCAGATGTGTTCCCTTCACCATCGAAGGTGAGTTCTGAAAAGAGATTAGTTGTCTTGTTGGGAATAACTGGTAGTGAGAAGTGGAAAGCATGTTCCAACACATTGATTTGGGGAGCCATGGGGAAATTGAATACATTTGAAATAAAAGATCCTAAAAGGCCATCTTGTCAGTTGACCCTACTTCTAGCGCCATTTGTTGACGGGTGAAAATGATCGTCCGTCAATTGGAAGAACGAGTTTGGTCTGGGGTTGTCTAAGTAACCCAAACCCTTTGGTATAACTCATCCTGACGGGTTTAATGGCCCCGTTGGCCAATCTAAGAATCCTAAAAGAAACAAAAATAAAAGAAAAGAAATAGGTAACTAATTACTAAATATTACATATATGTACATATGTATATAATATGACTGTAATAGGTGTATTTAAGCTAAAGATAGATAACTATTATTTCTATACATTATTTACAGGCTACAAGTTTTAATCGAAACTTATGAAAATCGATGTGAAAATGACTGCTTTCGAAGAAGCAGATAAAGAAAGCACATCAAAATATTTTTTATTTTCCTTTTATATAAGTCTTAAACTAATGAAGAAAATGTCATGAAATGAAAACATACAGATAGTCAAAAGCCAAACTTTACGTTCAAATTTCAGTGATAAAACATATAAGAGAAAAAATGAAATTAAACTAACTTGTTAACGAACTAATGATATGCATCCAAATATCTGTGCGATCTGAAAACATCTAACCACACTGCCCAGGAGGGAAACCTGCATTGAACCTTAAGTCTGTTCTAAATGCATAACGATTATGTTGGCAATCAAATTTAAATAATAGATAGAATGATATCAATAGTTATCATGATCTTATAATTGCAAGCAATTACACCGAGATAAATCCCACTGTAACAATATTGCATTTAAACATTCAACCGAAAATAAAAGAAAAATCTTATAAATTGAGTTGAATATGTGATCACTCTGTTTTAATATCTAAGGCATCATATATAGACAACATTTAAAAAGGAATTATCCCAACACATAATACAGCATGAAGACTAAAGCTCTCAAACATGTATTATCATATCGGGATAAACATAACTTAAACAAAGACACAATACACAAAGAAGCTAAAGCCGTATTATGTATTTCTATTCCATTCAAGTCTGTAAATTAATTCACTATCTTTCAGCCCCAGGCCAAGATGCCTGATTACCTAAAAATTACCAGCATTTAAAGAGTTTAGAAAAGCTAAATATCTTATCTTGTGGGATAAGATTAAATCTCCAAAATGATTTGTTGATTACAAAATAGAGGGTGATAACCACTCCATATCTCACTGTATCTCTCAAAAATAAAACAAATTTCTTTTTGTTTACAAAAGATAGGTTAAATGAGCTCAGAAATAGTCCATAACATGAGATCACCACCAATTACTTGATATCTTGCAAACAAAAACGAAAATAAATAAGTTTAGATATTGTTATAACCAATAATTTACACAAATTCGAATGAAGATAAACTTGCTACAGAATCAATTGATTCTGTAGCGAGTTCTATTTTA
>JZKD02S0165025.1:12486-23241 GCA_000966675.3 Picea glauca | reverse complement strand
TGTTTCATTATAACCATCTATTTGAAGATGATAATTACTAAAATTTAACTTAGTTCCCAAGGAGGTTTGAAGAAAGGTCCAAGACTGAGAGGTGAACTAAGAGTCTGGATTTGAAACAAGTTTTCAAGGAATTTTATGTAATCGTACATTTCTTTAAGAAAGACATGAGTTATTGATACATGATAGGTTCTTGATAGGAATGAAATGGACACTCTTGGTTAATAAATTCACAACCACCATAATACAATCATGTCTTTGTGAGACCATGGGTAGACCAATTATAAAATCTAAAGAAACAACCTCTTACTTGCTTTCTGAGATGTCATGAGGATGGAATAGACATGCAAGATTTCAATGCTCTACCTTGACTTGTTGACACTCAACACATTGGGTAACAATTCAAATGATATATTTTTTTACACCCAGCCAAAATAAAATTTATTTCATTTTAGCATACATATTTTCTATACTGGAATGAGCTACATAAGGTTCATGACAAGCTCCTGATAACACCAACCTCCAAAGGTCCTCATTCTCAAGTATATATATCCCTTCCAAGTATCGCAAGAGTCCATATAAGTTTAGTGAGTAACCTTCATATTTAACCTTCCAAAACTAGATAAGAGGCTAGTTTGAACACGCCAATTAGATCTAACCACTTTCTTTAAGCAAGACACATGAAAGATTAGATGAATTTCAAAGTGTCTCAAAAGTTCAAATTTGTAAGACATTGGACCAGTACATTTGAGGAACTTTTAGGGGCCATAAAACTTTGGAGAGATCTTTTGATGGTGATTTTCTATGAGAGAGGTCTTCTTATAAGTCCTTAGATGAAGGAACATCTAATCTCGTTCTTCAAAATGGAATTCAGATTATGTTGATCAACCTACTGCTTCATCCAATTCTAAGCCATGACAAGAATATGTTTGAGGGTGTGAAGAATGTTGGCCTGAGATGTGAGGGTTTAGTCAACTTTCTATACCTTAGAGAATCCAGGTAATTAGGATAGTACTAATGGGGGCTTTTGGCTATAAACAACCTCAAAGTGGGTCATTCTAGTGGCACCATAATAAGTCATATTATACTACCATTTTACTAGGGGTAACCATTGAATCCATTGGGATTGTTGTTGTGAAGTAAAACACCTAAAATATGCTTCCAAACATGTGTTGACAACTTCATTCTGACCATCAATCTGGGGGTGATAGGCAGTGTTAGGATGTAATTGAGTGACTTGGAGCTAAAACAGTTCTTGCCAAAAATTTCTAGTGAAAGTGGTATCATGGTCTGTTATAATAGATTATGGCATACCATGGAGTTTAAAGATATTATCCATGAAGGCTTGAGCATCTATGGAAGCTTTAAAGGGGTGTTGTAGAGAACAAAAGTGAGCATATTTGGAAAGGCGATCAACCACAACCATGATGAAGAATTTATTACCAAATTTGGGTAACCCCACAATGAAATCCATAGAAATGCCAGTCCATATATATGGAAGAATGGGTAAAGGTTGTAGTTTGAATAAATTTTTCATTGTTTCTCCCTTGTGTCATTGGAAAAGGTCACATTCTACCACAAAAGTGTGGATTTCCTTCTTCATGCCTTCCCAAAAAAACAATGTTTGATCTTTTTATATGTTTTATGAAAGATGGATTGACTAATTGTTGGAGATGCACGCAGTTTAGATAACACTATTGATTTAAAGGTGGATTATTTGTTCAAATACAAATTCCATTTATAGTGATTATGCCAAGTGTAGTCCTGATATGCATGAGGTGTCATTTGAAGTTGTTGGATCAAGCGGGAAATCTCGATATCTATGAACCATTCTTTGTGGACCCCATTCAACCAATCTACTATGATGAAGGAGAATGAAAAGAGGGACCCTTCCTATTCATACTTTCTAGTGATAAAATATGCTACCACGTTATTTTTTCCCTTCTTATAAATTATCTCATAATCATATCCCAACATTTTGATGACCCATTTATGTTGCTCAAGGGATGAAAACCTTTGCTCCAAGAAGTATTTCAGGCTAATATGGTCGGTTTTAATCTGGAAATGTTTCCTAAGTATGTAGGTATTAGAGATTTCCACAACATGAAATATAACCATCATTTATTTTTCATAATTGAACTTTCCCAAGCGTCGCTCACATAGTTGTTTTCTAGTAAAATCCAATGGTCTTCCCTCTTGCATGAGTATTGCTTCAATGNTGCCATGCAAGGAAAAATAATGTCCCATCTGAGTGACCCAGCTTGTGGGGTCAAAGCCATCAAATTTGTTGGCATCCACTTTAGGGAGTTGATGCCACGTCTGAGTCATGGAGTCATGAGAAAATGGGTGAGAGTGAGGCCCCATGGGATTGGATGATCCATCTCCCTCTCCTTGGGATGGATGGTCCCAGTACTGATAACCCTTGAATTAATTGTACATTGCCATGAGTTGGGACAACTGGTTTGGGATTAAGCCCAGTTTTTAAATCTTTGCATGGATAGAAGCAATTTTTTTATCAACAAAGGAGTGGGTGCAGTCTATTTTTTGTTGCAATTCATCACACAGAGTTTCTAAGAAGGAAACTTGTGTGTTTAGCTCATTGTTTCTAGGAGCCATAGAGATGGGGTTCCACAAGAAAAATGTTACTCGAGGGTGGTACCAAGATGATCAATACTGCTTTGTAGGTATGTTGAGATACTTTCTTGGTAATGGGGCGAGTGGATCTACCAAAAAGGCTTACTAGAGAGTGGTACCACAAAGATCAACATGACACAAGGATTATGTTAAGACAAGTCCCAAATAAGGGTGTGGTTAGGACCCAAACTCTTTTTTAACTCCTACGGAGTTATACTTCTTCCTAAATAATATTGTGCTAACAGAATGCTCAAATTCTCAATATTGTAGTTTATGTAGGAATTTAATGGACCGGTTGCAAGAATCAGGATTTTCAATGACTAAATGCACAAATTCTCAATACAACCCTTTCTATAGGAGTTTTGTGCACTAGAATCAAGGAGTAATTTTTCAAGGGTCCTAAGGAGAAGGCAATGCCAAGTGCTATAACTCTTTGATATACATATAAGGTCCAAAAGTAGTACTCAACCCAATTTATTAAGGCACTAACTAAGGAGGCTTGATCGTACCCTTAGTCGTACTACCCGATTACCTAAGTACTAGAGAGTAATATTCCCGAGCATTTTTCTTGGTGTCACTATAGTAGAAAGACGGTCGATCAACTTATCTAGACCTTGTTTCGGGTAACCTAGGAGATTTCCAATATACCCTAGGGTATGTGGAAGTGAAATTTCGTATAAATATAGGTGTTTTCCAATGCGATAGTACTGGTACCAACAGGGGTTACAAGGGTGTCCAACCAAGTGAAACCTCTTGTATTTCCTGCATGTATACTTCCCCTATCATAGATTTACCCGTTGAATGACATATCATTGTGTTATTTATTAACATTGGAACACGTCTCTACCCTGGAAAAAAAAATGCACTAAAAGATGTGATCATGAAACTACTATGATACCAATTGTGGTGTTATTTATTAGTAAATTGAAAGATGCAAAGAAAAAATAATAGATTTTACCCAAATTTATAGCGGAAATGACAGACTGCAACCACAATAGTGAAATAAAGAACCAAAATACCACAAAATGTTATACCTTTATTGATGAAAAAAATGTGCACTTGCCTCTTGGAGGGGGAAACCTCCAATTGAGCAGAGCTTCGATTAAATTTGACAACCAAATTTATTAACTAAAATTATGTTTATTAAGCCATGGTTTAGTAATACACCGTAACACTTACTGTAAAGGTGACCTTGATTCAAACTCTACAGAGCATGATTCCTCATGTTAATAAGGTTTGTGTTGATGTAGTATAAGAACACAAGGATATGATTCTTAGATAATAATATTTGATCTACTTAAAGTGTTATTATTAAGAGAACTTAAGAATTCAAGGCCACCAAAATATATATTTTTGGAAAAATGCCCCCCTAAACCTCTCATTCTTTCATCTTTTCAGTCTCTTGATTTCAGGTGCCCGCTCCTCTCTTCCCACTCCACGTACCCCCCACCTGGTCATTTCTCGACCGCCATCACTTCTCTCTCCAGGTTCCTTTCGTGTGACCTCCACGTGCCCTCCATGTGCTTAGGACACATGGAGGCCTATGACACAGAGTTGGTGGATTTTGAGGCCTCCCCTTCTAGTCTCCATGCCTTTGTGTCACAGTCTAAATTTCTAGAATCCCTCCCTCATGTTCTCTCCCACACTTCCTCATTCATTTCTCCACTGTGCCTCCCCCACTCACAAACATGCATCCCTCTCCCTCCCCCATGGAACTCCTTCACTTTCTCAGCCTCCTTATCCCTCCACCTCTCCCCCCCCTCCTCTGAATTTGTGTCTCCTTTTCGCGCTGGTAAAGCTCTCTCCCTTGTGAGCCATCCTCTAAAGGAGGAAAAAGGGGTTTCTGGCAGCGACGTCCCTTCTCAAAAACGCTCCTCCCGGTGCATCAAGGAGAAAAAAGAACCGACAAAGATGGTTGTGGGTGATGAAATTTCCATTAGAAACATCCCCTAGCTCCTAGTGAAGATTCTGGTTGGAAGGCTTCAGGGAAAGTCTCTGGGAGAAAAGGCTCTAGCTTGTTGGATGCATAATCATTGGAAACCCCTTATTGGTTATGTTCCGACGATACACCTCTTGGCTAGAAGATGGATCTCTTTTTCTTTTCTCTCAAACAAAGACTATGAATAAATTCGCAGGCAGAACTGGTCCTAGGGTCCTTTTGGTTTGTCCTTCAAACCTTGGACTGTGGATTTCAATCCCCTAAAAGAATCTATGGCAGTAATGAAAGTTTGGGAAATTCTACCCGAACTTCCTCTAAGCTTCTGGTCTAGGGAAGCACTAGAAGCCATCAGAAATAAAATATGCTCTTTTGTAAAATTGGAACCCAATTGGGACTCGAAGAAGGACTGTAGGTGGGCTTGGATCTTGGTTGAAGTAGATGTAAGAGAAGGATTAGTAGGCACTATTGACCTTATTTATGTTGGTTTTACATGGCACCAAAAGGTAAACTATTGGAGACCACCCTTTAGGCGTCATGGCTTCCATGAAATTGGACACCTATGCTCTCAATGCTCCAGATTTTCCCCACTGCAACAAACACAAGTAAGTACTTGGAAAACCAAGTCCACTATTTATCTGAAAATGATCTTTTAAATGACTTGGTTAAGTATGTTGCATGGAAAATTTTACCAGTTAATACTTAATAAGAAAGAGAAGAAGATTAAGAATAGAATTTTCAGCACGTAAGAAGTAAAAGNTGCCATGCAAGGAAAAATAATGTCCCATCTGAGTGACCCAGCTTGTGGGGTCAAAGCCATCAAATTTGTTGGCATCCACTTTAGGGAGTTGATGCCACGTCTGAGTCATGGAGTCGTGAGAAAATGGGTGAGAGTGAGGCCCCATGGGATTGGATGATCCATCTCCCTCTTCTTGGGATGGATGGTCCCAGTATTGATAACCCTTGAATTAATTGTACATTGCCATGAGTTGGGACAACTGGTTTGGGATTAAGCCCAATTTTTAAATCTTTGCATGGATAGAAGCAATTTTTTTATCAACAAAGGAGTGGGTGCAGTCTATTTTTTGTTGCAATTCATCACACAGAGTTTCTAAGAAGGAAACTTGTGTGTTTAGCTCGTTGTTTCTAGGAGCCATAGAGATGGGGTTCCACAAGAAAAAGGTTACTCGAGGGTGGTACCAAGATGATCAATACTGATTTGTAGGTATGTTGAGATACTTTCTTGGTAATGGGGCGAGTGGATCTACCAAAAAGGCTTACTAGAGAGTGGTACCACAATGATCAACATGACACAAGGATTATGTTAAGACAAGTCCCAAATAAGGGTGTGGTTAGGACCCAAACTCTTTTATAACTCCTACGGAGTTATACTTCTTCCTAAATAATATTGTGCTAACAGAATGCTCAAATTCTCAATATTGTAGTTTATGTAGGAATTTTATGGACCGGTTGCAAGAATCAGGATTTTCAATGACTAAATGCACAAATTCTCAATACAACCCTTTCTATAGGAGTTTCGTGAACTAGAATCAAGGAGTAATTTTTCAAGGGTCCTAAGGAGAAGGCAATGCCAAGTGCTATAACTCTTTGATATACATATAAGGTCCAAAAGTAGTACTCAACCCAATTTATTAAGGCACTAACTAAGGAGGCTTGATCGTACCCTTAGTCGTACTACCCGATTACCTAAGTACTAGAGAGTAATATTCCCGAGCATTTTTCTTGGTGTCACTATAGTAGAAAGACGGTCGATCAACTTATCTAGACCTTGTTTCGGGTAACCTAGGAGATTTCCAATATACCCTAGGGTATGTGGAAGTGAAATTTCGTATAAATATAGGTGTTTTCCAATGCGATAGTACTGGTACCAACAGGGGTTACAAGGGTGTCCAACCAAGTGAAACCTCTTGTATTTCCTGCATGTATACTTCCCCTATCATAGATTTACCCGTTGAATGACATATCATTGTGTTATTTATTAACATTGGAACACGTCTCTACCCTGGAAAAAAAAATGCACTAAAAGATGTGATCATGAAACTACTATGATACCAATTGTGGTGTTATTTATTAGTAAATTGAAAGATGCAAAGAAAAAATAATAGATTTTACCCAAATTTATAGCGGAAATGACAGACTGCAACCACAATAGTGAAATAAAGAACCAAAATACCACAAAATGTTATACCTTTATTGATGAAAAAAATGTGCACTTGCCTCTTGGAGGGGGAAACCTCCAATTGAGCAGAGCTTCGATTAAATTTGACAACCAAATTTATTAACTAAAATTATGTTTATTAAGCCATGGTTTAGTAATACACCGTAACACTTACTGTAAAGGTGACCTTGATTCAAACTCTACAGAGCATGATTCCTCATGTTAATAAGGTTTGTGTTGATGTAGTATAAGAACACAAGGATATGATTCTTAGATAATAATATTTGATCTACTTAAAGTGTTATTATTAAGAGAACTTAAGAATTCAAGGCCACCAAAATATATATTTTTGGAAAAATGCCCCCCTAAACCTCTCATTCTTTCATCTTTTCAGTCTCTTGATTTCAGGTGCCCGCTCCTCTCTTCCCACTCCACGTACCCCCCACCTGGTCATTTCTCGACCGCCATCACTTCTCTCTCCAGGTTCCTTTCGTGTGACCTCCACGTGCCCTCCATGTGCTTAGGACACATGGAGGCCTATGACACAGAGTTGGTGGATTTTGAGGCCTCCCCTTCTAGTCTCCATGCCTTTGTGTCACAGTCTAAATTTCTAGAATCCCTCCCTCATGTTCTCTCCCACACTTCCTCATTCATTTCTCCACTGTGCCTCCCCCACTCACAAACATGCATCCCTCTCCCTCCCCCATGGAACTCCTTCACTTTCTCAGCCTCCTTATCCCTCCACCTCTCCCCCCCCTCCTCTGAATTTGTGTCTCCTTTTCGCGCTGGTAAAGCTCTCTCCCTTGTGAGCCATCCTCTAAAGGAGGAAAAAGGGGTTTCTGGCAGCGACGTCCCTTCTCAAAAACGCTCCTCCCGGTGCATCAAGGAGAAAAAAGAACCGACAAAGATGGTTGTGGGTGATGAAATTTCCATTAGAAACATCCCCTAGCTCCTAGTGAAGATTCTGGTTGGAAGGCTTCAGGGAAAGTCTCTGGGAGAAAAGGCTCTAGCTTGTTGGATGCATAATCATTGGAAACCCCTTATTGGTTATGTTCCGACGATACACCTCTTGGCTAGAAGATGGATCTCTTTTTCTTTTCTCTCAAACAAAGACTATGAATAAATTCGCAGGCAGAACTGGTCCTAGGGTCCTTTTGGTTTGTCCTTCAAACCTTGGACTGTGGATTTCAATCCCCTAAAAGAATCTATGGCAGTAATGAAAGTTTGGGAAATTCTACCCGAACTTCCTCTAAGCTTCTGGTCTAGGGAAGCACTAGAAGCCATCAGAAATAAAATATGCTCTTTTGTAAAATTGGAACCCAATTGGGACTCGAAGAAGGACTGTAGGTGGGCTTGGATCTTGGTTGAAGTAGATGTAAGAGAAGGATTAGTAGGCACTATTGACCTTATTTATGTTGGTTTTACATGGCACCAAAAGGTAAACTATTGGAGACCACCCTTTAGGCGTCATGGCTTCCATGAAATTGGACACCTATGCTCTCAATGCTCCAGATTTTCCCCACTGCAACAAACACAAGTAAGTACTTGGAAAACCAAGTCCACTATTTATCTGAAAATGATCTTTTAAATGACTTGGTTAAGTATGTTGCATGGAAAATTTTACCAGTTAATACTTAATAAGAAAGAGAAGAAGATTAAGAATAGAATTTTCAGCACGTAAGAAGTAAAAGCAACAAACCATAAGAATATTCAATACACCAGAAGTTGATAACAGAGTTCGACAACTCTGCCTACGTCTTTAGGCCTTTTGTCTTAGTGGAGGAGGCTTATTTATTAATATGAAATGCTCAAAATTTACATCAAAATTAAATCAATTTGTTCTCTGACTGACACAAAAATGTTATTCTCAGTCTCAGGAACTCAACGCAACAGGCGGCACTGAAAAAGGTGGAGCAGAACTCCCAGAAATGGTCTCCAAAGATCAGCTACTCTACCGGCTTCCCTGCATAAAAATGGATTCGACTTCACAAATTCTTCATCATTCTGCTATTTTGAATATGTTTTCCATGACAAATAGGTGGGGTTTAATAGAATTTGAGTTGGGGGTCGCATCCCAACTTCCTCCAAGTTTCTATCCTTTTTCTTGGCTCCAGATCCTCCAAAAATGGGCAAAATCCCATTAAAAAGGCCCAAAACATCATAAATAAACCCCTCTTCTAATGTTAAAAACCCACTTGGCCCTCAAATCTGGGAATGAGAATGTTTTCTCAGACATGGCAAAGAAAGTTCTTCTAAACTCTCTTTCTTGTTGAGAAAGTCCTTCTTCAGATGTCATCTTCTCACTTTGAGATGTCCTTTTTCTTAATCCAATCTCAGGATCTCCTTCTACAAGATCTCCTTCACCATGCCTTAACTTTTCCCTAGTAATCATGCATACTCAAAAACAACCAATTGTCAACCTATTTTGATACCACTTGATCTGAAATGATCTTTTAAATGACTTGGTTAAGTATATTGCATTGAAAATTTTACTAGTTAAGACTTAATAAGAAAGAGAAGAAGCTTAATAATATAGTTTGCAACACATAAGAAGTAAAAACAACAAACCATAAGCAGATTCAAGACATCAGAACTTGATAACAAAGTTCGGCAACTCTGCCTACGTCTCTGGGCCTTTTGTCTCAGTGAGGGAGGCTTCTTTATTAATCTTAAATGCTCAAAATATACATCAAATTGTTCTTTGACTGACACAACAATGTTCTTCTCTATCTCATAAACTCAACGCAGCAGATGACATTGAAAAAGGTGGAGTAGAAATCCCAAAAATGGCCTCCAAAGCTTAGCTACTCTCCTGGCTTCCCTACATAAAAATGGCTTGGACTTCACAAATTCTTCATCATTCTTCTATTCTGAACTTGTTTTCCATCACAAATAGGTGAGGTTTAAATACAATCTGAGTTGGGGGTCACATCCCAACTTCTTCCAAGTTTCTGGCCTCTTTCTTGGCTTCGGACGCTCCAAAAATGGGCAAAATCCCATTAAAAAGGCCCAAAAAATAAAATAAAAAACCCATCTTCTAATGTTAAAAACCCACTTGGCCCTCAAATCTGAGCACACCCCTTTTGCTTCGATATCCTGGTCATATAGAAGGCCATGTGGTCGGGCGCCAGGGCCAAATGGCACCTGCACCCATGGTTCTCGGCTATGGTCATGTGGAAGGGTGCCCTGGTCGGCGGGCTATCCCCCATATGCGTGCCACGGCAACAAAAAAACCATGGGGCAAGGCTCTGGCAACAAGCCCCAATCATAGCCCGGAGAGTGCACCGGGCGCTGTGAAGTCGTTGCTTGGAGAATTGGTCGGAGGTTCGAATCCCGTAGAGGTAACATCTTTTTGACCCAGGTCTACTTGGCCTAATCTGGGGTGCCATGTGGTTCCCTGTGATTGGGCCATTTGGCACTATATCGATGGACTGAACTGATGAGTCACCAACACAATCACCAGACAATTCATCTACCCAGTCAGTCGCCTACCACGTGTCTTTCTCTCAACCTGTCATCTGTTAATCTGTATTGCCACGTGTCCACATCTACAACTGCCATGTCACAACCGTACAACTAGGTTTCACACTGTCACTGGGCCACGTCATCATATGGACTACCACGTTAGTGTTCGTATAGTCCATGTGTCAATTTTGTATCGTGCCAACTTAGCCCTAAAAATGCCAAATCTATATGACACGTGTAAGCCTTCGGTGTTGCCACGTCAGCATGATGATGCCATCATTATGTCATGTTGATGTCATATGTCAGGTGTGGGATGTGTTGCGGATGTCAATAGTACGGACTGTTGACTTTGACCTTTGACTTTTTTGTTGTTTGGCGAAAATTTCAAAACGTGATATCTTCGCCATACGGAGTCCATTTTTGAAAAAGAATATATTTTCAGAATCGACACGACGAGCACTACGTGATGGCGCTAGTTTCATCTGAATCCGAGAATTTTAATTTTTTGGCCTTTTTGGATCAACTATTAAAAAGGAGGAGATAG
>JZKD02S0165024.1:284003-294765 GCA_000966675.3 Picea glauca | reverse complement strand
GTATACCTTGGAGTGATTAGATGAAGTGATAATATGAGTCTAAATACAGGTGATGAAGGGTATAATAATGGCAAAAAGTATGAGCAAAAAGGTACAATATGTGGTCCCAACACTTTGTGCTATGTTTTTTATGTTGTTTATGTATTTAATTTCTTAATCCATTGATGATCAGTGCTCTATATATGAATGAATTCTAGATCTACTCTAAACTTATGTGCTAATGGTTAGATATGCTTAGATCTTGAGTAATACTGCGTTGTTTTGTAATCAGGGTTTGACATGCGATGTGAATAAGGGTTAAAGACTAATGAATGTTAATTGCTAAGTGCTCTGTTAAGTATTGTGATCGCAGATCTGTGTCCCAACTAGATTGCAAACACCTGAGTCTTGCAACCCCCCCTGCCACTACCTCGAGTCAGACTTCATCTGCTTCGCAGGTGTTGCCAAAAGGGCCAGTAGTTAGGGTTTTGTTGGTGCGATGTTGAAGCGTTGAACCCCGGGTCTGCCCCTGTGCGAATAGATGCGCACATGTTTAGTCTTTAAAAAAACAATTTCCTACATCACTAAGATCAATGAAATCACATCACACACATGCACATAGATATTTATCATAAGCAAAAGATCATCATATGAAATCTATGGCAATTCCATCATGCTTCTACAACAAACACAACTAAGTCTCATACATTCATGTAACTAGGATTTCATAGCACTCCAATATTCATGAATAAACAATCAAGGGTTCTTACTCCATTAGCCTATAAAGTTGCATGACCTTTAGCCTAGGTCATATCAAGCATCTCCATCCAACTTGCCACAATGTACACTTTCTCAACAACATCAATAGTCAATTATTTTCATATCATGGCATCATCGTCATATGTTCATACCACAAATCCAAGTACGAACACATAATCAACCACATCATGACCATTCTTATGCATTCTAATCAGTTCAACAAACACAAATATAGATTTCATATCATCATTAGACAACAACGACAAACATCACATTTGTATGCACTCATACACATATCTATAAGGAGTCTACCCAACATCCAAAACTACGCATAGAATTCATCAATCTCCAAGCCATAGGTAAAAGACACCCTCCTCGTTGTTGTTCTTGAGTTTATACTTAAGGCTTCAAAGTATAATGTCAAGGCATCCAAAATAAAGAGAGTTTTTAATATGAAAAGAAGATCGATACTTTTAGAAAAGAGAAGCTATGGTTGATTCCTAAGCTGTCTTTTCCTAACTTCCCAACGTTCGCGGACACTTATGTCTTGTTCAATCACTGCCCATGAGCATTCAATCTCAACCCAGGTATTAACAGTCTCTAATATGGTATTAAACAAGGTTAAAGCAATGTTGGTCTGATCTTTAAGATCGGTCTCAATATTGGGATGTCTTGCAACAGGTACAATCATGGAGAAAAGAAACAGTCAAAGGATCTATTGTTTTTAATATTTTCTTTTTCTATTTTCAATTAAACAAGAAAAGTTCCTAAAATTGAATCAATGGTATAACAACTCAGAGGTCGTTTTTTGTATCTAAGTTAAACTTGAAAATAATGAATGTAATGAGAGAAAAACATAAAGTTGTTTAAACAAAGCAAGGCATCAATCACAGAAGAATGTTACTCTGCTACAGAAGAAGAAAATAGATGATGTAACCTTTAATGAAGCATAAAATATAGTAATTTGACTAGCTCACAGGTATTGTGTTTGCTAATAGAAAACACAAAGGAAAATATGTAAGCAAACAGATAACTAAATGAAACATATAACCACAGTAGAAGTTGTACTAAATTGCGATCAGGCATTCATCAAAGACATATGAATAAAGATGTTTGAATATGAAAGAACAGAAGAACACATAACTCAAAATTGACAAAATATGGAGTCTCTGGTCTGTACTTGTATTAATTCTCAAAGAAAAAATATTTCTCTATTACAATCGGCAAGAAGCAGCATGTTTTTAGTCTTTTGAAAATATATTTATACAAAAGGTTCTCAACCCTGGGTGGTTGGAATTCTCGTTATTCCTAGATAGTAACGGTTGCAAAAATGAAAACCTGAACCATTTCACTTGGTTCTTTTCTATCTCTCTCTCATACCAACAGAACAGGTATGCATATGTTACTTCATTGATTCTTTAAAGTATTTTCTTCACCTTGCTCAAGACATGTGACGCACCTGCTTAGGAATTGTACTAATAGTATTGAAGGTTCTGCCACATCTTTTGCCTCAAAATGATACAACTTTTTCTGTAATTGTGGCAAATTGTCTTCTATCCTTTTATCTTCAGAAGTCATTGACTGTAACTGTAAATTTGGCTTTACCAACCATCTATCTAATTAAGCAATGTCAACCTACTTCAACTGTGAAATTTCAATATGGGCCTCCTTTAAGCTTTCTTTGATGTCAAGTTGATGCTTTACATTGTTGATTTGTCCTAGTATTTCATAAAAATCATCCTTTCCAATGCCTAGTGATTCTTTATTCACCAAGTCAAAAACTTCTTCACAATCCTCTTTTATTTATTTGTCCTTTCTTTTACTCTCGGCTATATTGGCCTCCCATGTCTTCAATAATACATCACCTCTGATTTGTTCTGCAACAGTCAATCTGGGAATTATAGGTACTTCTTCTCTAGACGATGACTCAACCGCTTTTTGAAAAGTGGTCTGGACTACAGTAGCCTCTCTTTCTTTGAAACCAATATTATCTAATGATTGATTTACTTCCTAAAAATGATTTTGGATGATCTCTACCTTAGAAAGCAGGCTTTGTTGTGCTGCTTCCAGTTTCTGTTGCACTTCCAGTGCCTGATCTTGAAACACTGTTATATTTACAACCTTGCTTTTGGTATTACTTAATTTAGCTCGTAGATGCCTTAATAACTCTTCTTGCTGGATAACCCGCCCTTGGCTTGCTTGGGCAGTCTTATGTATCTCCTCAAGATTGGATTTAAGTTGTTGGATTTCTTGTCTGTCATTGGCTCTAACCTATTCGAGTTCTTTGTTGGCCTCATTTCTGACGTTCTTTTCTACAACCATTATCTGACTCTGTAATTGACCTATCAATAGATTCTTTTGTCTCAATTATTCTACCAGTTTGTCAACCAACCACTGATTTTTCATAGCAAAGGCACCTAGTGACCCAACCATCTCCTTAGCGAGCTCTGAATCTTCCAAGCCCTGCCCATCAAATATCATCCTTTGCCTTTTGGTTATTATTCCTTCTTTCTGCTATGACTCTCTTTTAACTATGACCCTCCTTTTGATATTAAAGAAAACGTTTGAAGGAGGTATCTCTTCAAGCGGGATCGGGGCAAGATCGCTTGCATATATAACTTCGAGACTGGGAGTCTCGAAAATTGACTGTAAAGGGGTTAATGTTGTAATAGGATTGCCTACCTCTATGAATTGTGTTCCTTCTGTCGTTTTGGAGGTATTAGCAGGAGTAGCTAGCGATAAAGGGAGTATCACTTGATTTTGTTTTAGAGGTGTCTCAAACTAAACTTTTGTCTGTGACTCTAGATGTTCTGCCTGTGATTTTTCTAATCCTTGTGAAGACATTTCAGGATTCTTTGGGGATTCCTCGGTAGTCTATTTACCAGAAGATTTTGTTTCAAAACCAGGAGGTATGGATCCCTATTCTGAAGGAGTGACTATCGATTCTCCCTATAGTATCTTGGGCAAACCACTTCATCTATGTCTTTGGAAAGTGAAAAAGTTGGCATGTTGGTCAGGGGGTAATGTTTGGACTATGTCTTGTACCTCCTCATAAGCTTTGATTCCTTTGAATATATCATCATAAGGGGAGTTTTCATGATCATATTTTTTCATATTTCGTTGAGCTAAGTGATTTCCCACAATTTGATATGGATCGTGCCTTTTGAATTCGATGTCTACCATTTTGACATCCTCTAAAGTTGTAGCCTCTACCTTGGAATGGCCAAAATTCAACAATGAAAATTGTCCGATCTGTAGAGGGAAAGATGGCCAAATATTCTTCTGAGCTACTTTAAGTTCTTTGCCAATGCCTCCTGTTACCATTTGGTAAGCCACTTCTCTACACACAATTCTGTTAGGAAGAAACTTTGGTAGAGCGTGGGGGGAAATTGAGCACCCGAAAACCCTGATATAAGAGAAATTTTCTTCAATAAACCAATCTGCAATTGTTTTAATGTTTCTCATAATTTGCTCTGAAATCCGAGGGGGTGAATAACCATATAAGGTTTGATGAACAAGGATCACTACATTATGATATATTTCATAAAATAAATCTTTGACCTTTTCCTCCCATAGTTTAGATTGATAAAAATGGATAGGTTCCACACAGGTTGGGTTCCAGCTCCAATTCATCAATGGAAATGGAGTTATGTAACAAATGGCATCCATGACATATGCAGACATATAAAAAGGGGTAGGTTGGCCTTTTGACTTTTCCATTTGATACTCAATAATTTCTTTGGTTAGGTTATCTGACAGAATCTTAGCCCAGTCGAAAGTGAAACCCTCGACTACCTCATGCATGATTGATACCCATTCCACCGGGAAATGAGTAGGGATTTTCCTTCTGAAAATTATACATAACATCATGGCTACATAAACCATATATTCATTTAATGATGTGGTGGAATAAATACCATGAGAATCAACTCTGAATTTCAATGGAATTCCCCACCATGTTTTAACTATATCTGGGTAGGTTTGGTCACATTATGCACATTCTTTTCATTGAAAGTCTTCTACGAATGCAACATTGTAAATATATTTAGGATCAAGGGATAGCTTGTACATTACTTGGATGTATTTCGGCCTGAAAGAGCTGACAATGGCCTTTTGGTGATTTATGATGCTCCTGGTCTGCACATCGGTGTTCTCGAGAGCCCAGCTTATCATGTCATTGTACGGCATGAGTTTCGGTCGTGTATCTATTTTATGAAGTTCAGACTCTGCTATAACTTTGAGTTTAGTTCTGATCTTGTCAGACGTTTCATCTCTAGAATCATCTGGGCAATTTATGACTTCGCGCTCTCTACAACATGTGGCGTCGTATCAGACAGAACATATGAGTTCGGATTTGAGCCTTCACCGGCCTCATCACTCTTCTTCAACATTTTCTTGGGTGCCATGATGCATGTAATAAAATGTGAATACATGTTACAGAGGAGAATGCGTAATCTTTCCTTGAGTAAAACTTACTACTTTGTTGAAAGTAAAAATGAAATTCGAAATAGAAAACTTTTATTTTCTCTCAGTTTGCATTAATTCGAGCGTGTTTCTACGGTTGATGAATTTATTTGTTTTAATGAGGAGGGTACATTTGGAGATACACACCTTACGCTAGAAAATATTTTCGTTGATCCATAATAAATATTACCAAATTTTGGTGTTTCATGACCAGGAGTTTTGGGTGTAACAACATTGAAATATCCCGAAACGTGCATGTGTGAAATATCAATTTACATCATTAATTTTCATTTAAAAGATAAATTAATCATGCTGAAGAACTCAAATCTTTCGGGACCTCGAATTTCAGGGTTTTTTTAATGTAATGAATGGTAAACTCTCGATTTCCGAAATGCGAAAATATTTAGTGATATTAATCATGTTTAACTTTTATTTTTTTTAATTAATCGCAATTAATAAGGGTTTCGTGACTTTGTGTATCGGGATTTTAAGATGTCTTTTAGGGAAGGATTCCCAAAACGTGAAATTACGACAAGATTTATTTTTTGTTAATCATTTTTAATCGTTTAATTAACCAAGTTTACTCTTAAACTAATTTCCCAACTTTGTTTATCGGGATTTTGGGGTTCTTTACATGTCGAACTGTTAGTATCGCAAAACCCCGAAACCCGACATTTTAAAATTTTGTCCTTAGCGATCTGTCTTTTTAATGAAAGGGCGGCTCCATCACCTTTAATAATTTTAGATCATTGGATACATCGGAATACTTTATCCACAGTGAGACTCGGGCGAGTTTTATTCGTATTCGAATGATAGTTATTAAAGTCTAAAGTTAAGAAAACTATATGTTTCAACACTCATATACAAACAAAGCCAAGGAACATGGGGCATTGCAAAGACCTCCAAATTTCCAAAATCAAGATTTTTTATGAAATGGTCCCTACAAGGCCATAACTCTGATTTTTTCATTCCATGCAAAATCAAGAAGGAAATTATATATATATATATATATATATATATATATATATATATATATATATATATATATATATATCCATTTCAGATCACACCTCTCCATTTTGGGAGGTTTTTGGTCTCTAAAAGATTTAATTTTGAAGATGAGAAAAAAAATCCTCAAGTTTCCCTCATAGATTCTTGTTTAACCCAATCTACAAAAGTTTTAGTTTTATTTTGCAAAACCATATCTTTTGCTCACTTTTTAATGCCTTTGATACCAAGTCTTCTATATGGAAGGTAATACTTTCCCCTTACTTTCTTCATTGAGCATGGATGATTCTTAGAGCCTTAGATTTTTAGCATTCACCACTTAGTAAATGTGCATATATGGAGGTAGACAAAATCTATAAGCATTGTTTCCTACCCATTGTAATGATTCCAAAGACCCATATTTCAAGGACTTGATATTTTTCATAGTCCCTAAAACCTTGCTTTATTTGGGTGCCACTAAACTAGGTCTCCTACCATATGATTGGTAAAATGCATTAGATATGCCATCACAGTTTATAACAATATGTTTTAGTATGCTATTGTAAATACAACAACACTGCACTCTACTATGTAATTATTCTTATGTATGATTTTTAATAGTGTTAAAAACACGTCATTCATATTATTTAAACTCATTTAGAAATAAGAAAACCATGGAATTCTAGTCGAAAATAAAGCATTATGTCTTGCTTTTTTTTCTAGGATATTATAATACAAATGCAAAGAAACCTAATTTATTATGGAGTAATAGACATTGTGGCCTAACACAAAGCTCTATGGGTTTACTTGCTTCCTCTTCTCTGCTCTATTATGTCTCTCCTTTGTGGTTTCTTGGTAATGGAACAAAAAACAACTATGATAAAATCATAATCCCTTTCTCTTCTTGCACCTACAGTTATAACTCTCCCCTCTTAATCATTAGGGTTGAGGTTTTGGATCCTTTCCAATTATGGTTAGGGTTTTGGATCCTTTCCAATTATGGTTAGGGTTTTGGATCCTCATGAATCTTCTTCGAAATCTCCATATAAATAGCTCCACATGTGAGATGAACAAGGGAAAATGAGGCTTCCAAGTCGTAATGTAGTGGACAAAGCCACCATGTAATTGGTGAGAGAACAACTTTCACATACAAACTATCTTTTCAATTTTAATTATCTCATATGAAAGATCTCAATGAAATGTAAAAAAAAAAACTTGCAAAACATTCTCTTACGTTACAACCTTAAAAACATTAGTTTAAGCATTGAAACAAGCTCCAAATGTTTAATACCACAAATGCCAAATTCAAGATATATCCTTAAAAAGGACCTCAACAATGCCATAAATTGATTTTTCCAAGAAAGTATTTAATTTAGTTTTAAGAGTGGGTCATGAACTAATTTTTCTGTATGATATCAATGGTTTCTTTCACATTATTTTTGCAATGTATCTAGATCAAAAGGTTTTGGAATAAATGGCTCGAGGCATTAACCTTAGACGGTTGGTTTTATCAAGAATTTCAAAAAGGGAAAGGGAAGCATATGGGAAGTTTATTGTGCAATCAACTTTGGTATAAAGTGAAGGACAAGTTTTACTAGCAAAAGGTAAGGTTCTTTAAGAACATAGTCACCAATTTAGCATTTAAGTGACAATGAGCATTAAAATGGGGTTATTGTAAATAAATTTTTTAGGTGATTAGTTTATAATTTTGTATTTAAGTTGAGTAACACATTTTATAGTGTTATGGGGGAGAGATGTATTGTTAATGTAAAAATAAAATTCTAAAGAATTGAAAGTAATCACTTACCTTCTTAAGGTCAAATAGACCAATTCCATCTTAGTGGAAATTAATCATCATCAATATAAATAAAAATGAAAAAAAAAACTAAATCATTACTATTATAATATATATTATGGTAGAAAATATTAATTAATAAAAAATATTATATATTTTTAATAATAAACAAACAACCACTCTTAAAATTAAATTAAATATTTTTTATTTAATAAATAAAAAATTAAAATCAGTTAATGTGGATCATTCTTAAAACTCATCAAATTCAATAATGATCAATTTTAATATTTATTTATTATTATAAAAATGCCAGCGAGGCACAATTTTAAGTCCATGGATTAATGCCAATTCTAACATTTATTTCCGTTATACAAAACAACATCGAGTTTGTATAGTTAAATAATGTCCACACCAAGTCGGTCCAATATATTACTTTACTTTAAAAGTGACAGCTTAATTCCATCACTTTAGAATAAACATTTTGTCCTTAAAAACAGAGTATCAGTTGCTTTAGGTATTATTTTTAATCGTTAAAACTATAAAAACCAGGATATCACAAACTACTTTATAAGTTATTTATTTGAATAGTATGCTCAGTGATGATGGGTTATAATATTAGTTTATGTTTATTATTAAATTTTAAAACAATTAAAAACTTAAACTACCAAAAATATAAATATTATGTATAATTAAAAACTTAAAATACCAAAAATATAAATATTATGTATAATTTTACAAGTTACGGAAGTTAAGTTTATTTTATTGTGAAAAAATATTTTATTGAAGTAATCTTCTCAGTGATGACTTGTAATAGTATTATTTTGTATTTTTATTAAGTTTTAAAAATATTTAAAATTAAAAATGTTTTTAATTTTTTATTCAGTTTAATTTAAAATTTAAAATATTATAGACAATTTTACAATTTGTAAATATTAAAAAAAAAAAAATGATTTTTTTCATTTTTCAACATTTTTTCAATTTGATTGGAATTTATTTGTATCTATCAAAATCCAAATAAAGATTGGTGAAACAAGTCATGAAGTCATTCCAAGAGTTTCTAAGTTAGATATCAAAATCTTAGTAATTGAGTATTTTCTTATTGAAATTCAAAACTGAATTGTTAATAAAAAACTCTCACCAATTAATTACTAAATCATAACTCAATCTATTTATAAAACAGAGAATACACCAAAAAAAATACCTTGAATCATAATTCAATTGAATTTATTTATAAAACAGAGAATACACCAAAAAAATTATCTTAAATCATAACTCAATTGATTTATAAAGCAGAGGCGAAATGATGTGTAAGGTAGCTAGAGAGGTAGTGGGGGGTCAGAGGGCCCATAGTGATAATAGTGGAGGTCATTCAATGTAAGGTGGACTAGGTCCACTATATTATTAAACAAGGCCCACTATGGTAGTTAGATATAATAAATAGGTAATTAGATATAATTAATGTAAGAGGGTTTCTTAGAAGGTTCTACTTCTAGAAGAGTCCTCCTCTAGAATATTCTTAGGAGATGATAGCACTATATAAAGGGGTTCAAGCAATGTAATGAGACATGAAGAGAATTATTGTATTGGAGCGGTAGCTCAATAGGAGGATGCCCCTTCAAAGAGGCAAGTGAACAGGAGAGGATCCCTTCCATAATAGGATCCATTGTATGGTGTTGCCCTACCTCAAGGGTTTTCTTCTAATAAAGTGTGGTTTATTCTATCTTGCTTAGTGGATCTATTGTGTATTCAGTATTTGTGATTATTATATTGGTAGATCTATTCAGGTTCTTAACAAGTGGTATCAGAACACTTTCCTTGGGCAGAAATTGTGGGCAAATATTTTTTATTTTTGTAGATTTTTTTTCAGAGCAGAAAAAAGAGGGTCGCGACATTATCGAAATTTTTGGTATATTTATATGCAAATTTTGTAAAAAATGGTTGTATATCTGAGTTCCTCTCATAAAAATACCCAATTTGAAAAAAAAAATCGTCTGAAACGGAGTCCGGGAAGTCAAGATATTGAAGTTTTAAAATCTGTAAATTTTCAGGATTTTTCCGCGGACGGCGGCGATAAATTTTTTATTTTTGTAGCATCTGGAGGCCGAATTTTCCCAAATAAATTACAGATCTGAGTTCCTCTCACAATTTTGCCCAATTTCAAAAAAAAAATTCAGCCAAAACGGAGTTCGGGAAGTGAAGTTATGAGCATTTTAACTTCAACAGTTTTTTAGGGTTTTCCAGAAAAAGTCACGATTTTCTGCCGTAACTTATTGGGTGAGTTCATAGGATACTCATATGGCTATTTCTTCTCAAAACCTGAGAGAAATTCTTGAATCATTCAAAGTCCAATTTTTTCAAACATTGGATGACAGATTGGATGCATTTGTACATGGCCTCACAGACAGCCTCATAGATGGCTTCAATGATAGTTTTCGTAGTATTCAAGATTCATTGAATAACATGCAGAAAAGATTTCTTATGGAGGGCCTCAGGGATGAATATAATCAAGAAATATATGCTTAGTATGATTTTGAGACAGATTGTGATGATTGATATATGGATAGTTGTCATTTCTGGGATGACAACCACTTTCATATTTTATTTGATGATTCTAATCCACCTTCTGTAGAGAACATCAATGTCCCACATCAAGAGCTAGTTGTCAACGTTCAGTCTACATATTCTACAGTGGTATTATTCATTCCAGATTCTGCTATGACCATTTTCCACTATGTGGATGGATCTTCTTATTTGGATCCACATGATAGGTGTCAGTCT
>JZKD02S0165024.1:248193-258404 GCA_000966675.3 Picea glauca | reverse complement strand
TTTATTTATTACTGCTCATTATTGGATAATAATTCTACATTGATATAACATTTAAAGAAAAAGGATTATAATTACGTTATTACTGATTCACCCCCCCTCTCAGTAATCCAACAGAGGACATATGTGCACATGTGACTTTGGATTTGGTGGAATTTTCCCATGAAGTTGACAATTATAGTATGTCATGGGTGTAGATTTTAACCTTGTACAAATAATTACTGCAAACAGATTCTTAATAAAACATAAAAGATACAATGACACACACACATTGCAGAGAAATTTTTACCCTGAAAACCCAAACTGGGAAAATGAACCTGTTTAGAGTTGCAACTCTAATCTTCTATTCATTATATTCTTCATTGTTTACAATATATATATATGATCCTGCAACATCTAAACCCATTGATCCAGATTAGTCAACAAACCTAATTCCTTACCAGAATTAGAAAACCATCGACAAAACCATGTGCTGAATAAACACCAAAAAATAGACAGAAAAAACTACCAAAAACAAACCAATTTTTTTTTCTCAGGGGCTCTCGCCCTCAAACCCCCACAACCCTCCCAGCTGGAGGGTGCTAAGCACCCCCCATACCCCCTTTTCTCCCATATTAGTGTATAGTACATGAGATCAATTTTGCAAAGAATATAACACATACCCAACAATGGGAGAGCCAAAAGAATTTGCAAGCTCATCGGGGATCTCATTTCTCTTTATGTTTCAATCATTGGCTTTCTAATTTCCAATTCTTCTCTATTGGATTTGGTTTCGAAAGATTCAAAGCTCTTTGGTCATTGGTTTGTCACTCCAACCATTTTACTTATCGCTTCGATGGCACCTCGAGGACGCAAACCTCCCACCTCTGGTGTTGAGTTGTCTTGGGATGCCAGGGCAGTGTTGGATACTGTAGACCATTATGAGCACTTCATGCCCGAGGAATACAAAACAACCATGTCGGCTCTGGAAGATGAGGTCCACCTGGCTCGCGAGTTCAAGGAGGATGATGAGGTCGAGTTTCAAGTGGGTGGGGTGATCCTTGAACTGGACTATTCAAGAACCAATAATTCCAATTTTTTTCACACCCTAGAATAATATTGGCATACTAAAACGATGGTATAATATGGCATGCTTCCCAAAGATGATAATTTTCGCTAGCTTAAAAGCAGGATGGATATGATGGAGTCTCAGAATGAATATTTTCTAAAGGTTGTGACTTGGCTGGCCCGTAAGCACGAGGGCATCTTCCAACCACTTGTTGTTGGTCTAGGCTTTGGTGCTTCTTTTGTTGTGGTTAGAGATCCATCAAATATGGAACTCCAGGTTCCTAATGTTTCCTAGAATTATGAATCTATGATGTTTTTTCATTTTTTCTCTGTTTTTTCTAATTTACGATCAGGCTATGGCCAGCATAGAGTCTCTAAACCTCTACTACAATTGAATGATTAGACATAGAAAGACATTTCATACCTAATTTCTCACTGAATCAGACTATTTTTTTATTTTTAAGCCTAAGTGACTGTCGTGGTCTCTCAAGACTATGAACTAGTTATTCCTCTTTTGTACAAAGTGTAAATATTAATATAATTGATTTGCTTAAAAAAAAACAACTGCAATTTAAAATTATATATTATAATCTATTATTATCTACTCCAATTTAAAATTCTATGTCATAATCTATTATTGTGTACTCCAATATAAAATTGTATATATGGTAATCTATTATGATTCAAAATCTATATTAATTTACATGTTGGGAATTCACAAAATATTGTTTAAATATCTTTCACCAATGCGTGGGAATTAGGGTTCATGTACATATTATTAAAGGTTAGGGTTATGGTACTATTACAAATTGGTTCTATTTTTTTTAACTTGAAAAAGTGTAATTTAACCCCCAAAAAACCTCTAATTGAATCTTTTGTTTCTAACATCGTCTATGTATGTATCTTAGTTTTCGTAACATCCATGAATTTTTTTTCTTTTCAACTTTTAAAAGTTTAATTTTTTTTATTGTAATATCTTTTCAAATCTTTCTTTCTAACATCATTTATGCATGTATCTTAGCTTTCGTAACATCCATGAATTTTTTCAACTTTTAAAAGTTTAATTTTTTTATTGTAATATCTTTTCAACTTTTGAAAGTTTAATTTTTCATTGTAAACAAAAGATAATTATTTTCAACTTCATAAAGTGTAATTTATCAGAAACAAAATTAAACCCTCTAATTGAATCTTATTTTTTTAACATGGTGTACCTTTGTACCTCATTTTCCTAGCATATGTGAATCTTTTATTCTTTACATTCTTATTAATAAAATTCTTTTTAGATTCTCTACTAAAATGGTTAAACTTTAGTCTGCCAGTAAGATTTGTGAACAAGCCGCTTTAGCCTAAATCCTCTTTTATGGTAGGAACCCTCATTGATTTAATATAGGATTGCATTATTTTATCTAATAGAACTCAAGGTATATACTTTTTATGTATATCCACTTATTACATATCCCATAGTTTATTTGTTGTTATTTCATCTCAATATAACGATATAACCATATATTGAGATTAACATGATTTTTTTAAAGAACAATTAAAATGGTTAACATCGATGAAATTCACTTAGTTGTATAGTAAAATATTGAAAAATTAACATATTTTAGGATATGATTTTTTTAAATTTTGTAGAAAAAAAATTCTTCCCTATCTCCAATTTACATGTTATAGTCACTTCTCCATGGATTCTTTAAAAAAAATATTTTTCAAAATTCTATTCATAACTTTCAAACACAATTCAAAACTTTTTGTGGTTCCTAATTCATTAAAGAGATATTTCAAAGAAGGAAATTTGTATCTCTTCTTTCAACTTGCATTCATATAGGAACCCCCCTACAATGGTAAACCTTCCTTCAACTCGCACTCATATAGGAACCCCCCTACAATGGTAAATCTTCCTTCAACTCACACTCATATAGGAACCCCCCTACGATGGTAAATCTACCTTGAATAGTTGTTGATCTTCTTTTGAATTGTACTCTATGTAAATATGAACAAAGGATCATGCATTACAACTAGCTCTTAACTTTCATGATTGAAGATAATATTATATTTTCCACTGGACATCTATTGTTATCTCAATCCTGTTATCATATGCTAATTTGTGTTAATTTTTCCAAAGCATCTTGTCCTTGTGTGATATTTCCACTAAGATTTTAAAACTTTTTAACCAGCTCCGTCAAGCTCCCATCACCTAAATCCTTCACTCGACTAATCATCCAAAATAGTCATGTCCTCCATGAGTCAAAATTGGCAAATATCCCTAACCTACATCTAACCTTAATGCTTATCTAAATCTGTGGGTTCCATCACTTCATTCATTTTTACCCTTATTATCATATTCCTGTTGAAAATTAAAAATATTCCTTTTATTAAACTTAAGCTCCCTTATCCTATCCACAAAGTCATGTGATGAGCCTCATATGCCCAAAATCCTTAGAAATATGGAAAAGGGTTTATTATTATTAATATAAATATTTTTATATTAAAATATTTATATTAATATTTAATCCAATATTTAATTCATGACCTCACTCAAATCATGGGCACAAATCTCAAACTAAGTGGAAAAGTCAAAGGGTGGATGGAGGGAGCATAAATCTCAAACTAAGTGGAAAAGTCAAAGGGTGGATGGAGGGCGTATATACATTTCGAGGGTTGAAAGTAAATGGAGGTTAATTATTTGAAGTGGTCCCTAAATCCAAGCCATTGTTTTGGTGTTGGAGCATGTGTTCCTACGTCATGCATTTCAGGGATAAAAGTGGTGTGGGTTAAAACCACTCCTCCCAAGTTCATAAATAATATTGCAACCATTTATTATATGGTTTATGTGCGGCAGGAGTGTGTTTCAATACTAATCATGGAATTTCCAATAAATGAAATTCTTCCTCGGGGTGAAATTTTTTTACAGAGGTAAAAATTAAATTTTACAGAGCAGAAAGATTAATGTTTATTGCTATGGAAAGGAATCATAAAGACTTAAATGGAAGATTTGGACAATTGTTTATCCAAGGTTTTTATAGAAGTAAAAGGGAAAGATCAAGGGATATTTTCGTAGTTTACCAAGATGGTTTCCAAGACATGGTTTTCAAAACAATGGGAAACAAACTAGTAAATAGTTTTCACAGTGAAATGGTAAATTGGGCAAAACAAGACATGATTTTCAAAACCACTGGAAGCAAGCAATAAATGGTTTTCAAAATCACAGGCATGAATTAAAATATGGAAATTTAATTTTACAAGATAAAAAAGATTTGGGAATTATTTTTATTCAAATATATTATTCCCAAATATTTAAGGAGAATATGGATAAATAAAATTAGATTTGAAAAAAGCAYAAGTGACATTTCAAAGAGGATGTGGCAGTCAGTTTCCACATCAGTTGAGACTTGCAGGACGATTTACAGATGAACTTACATGACGATTTACAGATGAACCAAAATGAATTTTCAAAATTCAAAGGAGGTTATTGTCAAGCACGGACCCTAGAACATTAACCTTGTTCATTTTTCACACATGTGTCATGGATTGGGAGATTCGAAGGAATCTCGGAGCCATATTTTTCAGTTATGATTTCCTATTCGAGACATGTTTTTTTTGTGACACGTATTCCGACTAGCTGGAGATGAATTTCAAGAAATTGAGAGACATTTTTCTTCAGAACGAGCTTATCTACAAAAACCGTTCTCATATTTTACACAACTATTGCGGTTTGAGAATTACCAGTGTCGTTTTGAACCCTATTGTTTCTCTTGAAAAGAAGGAGACCAGTTAAAACATGTCATGTTCTATTTGTAACTATTCCTATTTTGGGAAAGGGGTTGGAGTTCGAAATTCTGAGCTGGAAAGGGGCCTTTAGTGCTATATATTTCATTTTAAAAGAGTAAATAAAGGGGGGAATTTCATCCAGGAAGGCAAAGGGACTGTGTGTAAATTTCTCAGAATGTCCTTATGAATTAATACAGTAGTATAGTGCTTTTGATAGATGAGATTCATCACAGTGTATTCTTTAGTGTGTTTTCCTCTAGTTCACATTCATTTCACTTTTGTTATTTCTTCTAAGCATAGCCAAAAGTACATGATTGGAATTCATCCTTGATAGATGCTCCTTTCATATGGTTAATGGAGTTGTTGTGTTTAATGATTACAGGTCCATAATTCACTCTTTGTTAAGTGCTTTGTTCATTACAGTCAACCTTATGTTATTTCTTCTAAAGTTACAATTGAGAATTCATCTTTGTTTGATGCTCTCATTCGTAATGGGATTTTCTCTTTTCTGTCTTTCCATCATCTGAATACTATTTATTGTTGAAGGATATGCTTACTTTTCTTTTGTTCCCTTAGGAGTACTATTACACATCAAAATTACTCACTTCAATGATGACTTATTGTCATCATTACAAGTGTCGCATTCTGGCCACAAGTGTCACAAACATCATACTATCATCTTGCCTATGTCGTGTCTCAAATGACATCACAAGGAACACTTGAAGACACCCTCAAAGACTGGCTAAAGAAGGAGAAATCATTTGACAAAGAGTACAAAGCCTTTGCCTTGAGAAACACCACTTAAAAATGAATTTTGAAGGGCAACGCTCCCCTACCCAATAGAAGGGAGTGCTAGCGCTCCTTGCCCTCCGTTGGGGGAGTGTTGTAGCTCTTTGTGCACCATTCTACGAGAGTGTTATGATTTTGAGAAAATCAGGGGAAGATCCCCCTTATCTATGAATTTAGTTTGATTTGGATCCGAGGTCAAGGCTGGATCTTAGGGAGGATCCACAACTGATGGAGAAATATCCTCAACCTATCCCAAGAATGTCTAAGGTGGTTAGGCCTCTCCAAGCCTATATAAGGAGGCCTCCTCATGGTAAAAGGAGGAGACATTGAAGGAATCAAACTTATTATCTCATAAGGGATATAATTAGTGAAGCATAGTAATTTTGTTTGTGGATCATTTGAGCAAGGGTTTGGACAAGAAGAGATTGGTGAGGCTGTTGCATCTGCATCTACAGTTGTAATCACTTTTCTTTGTTTTCATTAATATATATATGTGCTTGGCATGTTTCCTTTAAGTTTGTGTATACCTATATGAACTTGTCTTTAATGGATAGATCTAGTTTCAAACTAATTGTAGTAGAATAGAAAGCATGCTTTGTCTTTGATTGGATTGTAGGACTTGTTGAAGAGCTTGAGGATCAGAGCTCAACTTGGACTGGGCGAGGACAAACATCATAAAAAGGTACATCTTCTTCCTCTTCTCTATAGATTAGATTAGCTAGGTGTTGTGGGTGGGAATCCCTCCTACGGACTTAACATTTAAGGGCTCTAATCATGCATGTAGAAAATGACCATTTCAAAGGCCTCTACTCTTTCCTATTCTCCCAACACAAAACCCCACATTCATGCAATACAAAGGTGTAAATGAGATTCGGTAACTCTACCTTAAGTCCTTCATTTGATGTCAATCCCTTTGCTTTCACTCGCTCTTTGATTGCAAGCCTCCTCCCAAAGTTGACCTGTATTCACACATGAACAAACAAAAAGATGCAAACATGCATTTCATATACTAATTGTTGGGTTAGTTGTGACAATGTCATAAAATCAACATTCAACTTGAACACATTATATGGTGGGATGGGAAAAGTATTCCTTTTTGTATTAATCTTCACAAGATTAAACTTACAATATGTGGTCGGCACTGCTCCTCTAAACTGGTCTTGGGATCCTCTTCAACTGTCCTCCAACTGCTTTTCCCTAAACTTCTCTTTGCATAAGGATGGCTAAAAGTTGGGACAAGGGGAATGCTCATTTGGGTATAGTTTCTTTACTATGATTTTTCTCCTTTCAAATGGGACCCCTACCCCTTCTTTTATAGGCTAGAAGGAGCTAGGTATTTGGTCGAATGACTGGCCATGCATGGCCGGAAGGTTTAGTTCACTTACCCAAAGTTGTGTGTTCCATCATCAACTTTCCTTTTTCCGTGCTTTTGTAGGTACACGTGGGCTGTATTGGGGCAGCTAGCATGTACACGCACGTAGTAATGGAGCAGGGCACGTGGGCCTTTATAAAGGGGATTTTTAAGAAGAGTTGTTTAGAAGTGTTTTGGCAAAGAAGGAATATGAGATGGCCTGATGCCAGGTAAACATATCCAGTGCAAATTAGGGTTATAACACTAGGTTTAAAGGGATGTCAGTGACCAAATTTAGCACCTTTCTGTATTGATCTTAGAGATTTAGGGTCCAAGAGGGAATCCACCTATTCATAGGGGGATTTTCCTGTAACAAGTACATTAGTTGTATTAATATTCATAGTATATTTCAGGATTTGACCCCATTGCCCAATGTTTTCTTCCTCTTTTTTGTCCTACCAACCCTTTTAAAAACCTAAACAAACTTATCCTATTGTGGAATCTGACCTCTGTGTGTCCATTGCCAAATATTTTCGAGTATTTTCAGTCTCTACATGTTTGAGAGAGCCCTCTCTAGTTGGAAGGGTCATAATCCAACCTAAAGTTGGATTGCAGGTTACCTTGGTGATCCAAGATCTTTTCATCGTGACTTATAAAGAAATGTATTAAATGAACATAAATTAATGTGCACCATTAAAGAAGACAAAAATTGGAAATGAATAGACATAATCATCTGATCTAAACACAAAAACATGATAACGGATTTTGTCCTTGGTGGACTATGTCTTCGGGTCTTGCTCTCAAATGGGTAGGCTCTATTATTAACTCAGCAAAAGAATTTGGAAAATACATGAATATACCTCATTCTGAAATCAAGATGCAGAAATAATGCTCAGATAAAAAAAAAACATCACCATTGGATTCGTGGCATCGAATTACCCCAAAATGTTTGTTTCCATGCTCCGATCTGACTGTGGCACTCCCACACCTAAGAAAAAACCTATCTTGATTTCCGTGCACTCTGCAACTTACAATAATGACAGAACTTGTCTCGAAATCCATGCCAGATTGTATAGTATGGTTGCACACCATCCCCCCAACTCTGGCCTGTAATGCATTCTTAAATATTAAACGAGGCAGATATACCAAGGCACACTCCTTGGCGCATTGGTTAGAGTAGAGTTTTAACGACTTTGTTCTGGGCAGAGGTTCCAGGGTCAAACCCACCGGACTTTGTTTTTGGTAGTGGTTACATATATGTTTATCCATGGTTAAAACCATCGCTATGTTTGTTAGTTCACTAGTAACTCCACTAACGATTGTTGTATATTTGGCGTAGTCTGCCATATTTGGTGGACTAACCAATTCTTTTTTTAAAACAAAATTCATTCACGGGCTAACATTGGGCATTCTCGGGATGCCATGTGTCACCCCATGATTGGGACATGTGGCGCCTGCTGATTCTCCTGCTCACATGCTGATCTGGCTCACCCTATCACCGCCATACTGACACGTGAAACTCCCTAGGTGGTGCCACGTGGCATCTCCCAGGGGTGCCATGTGGCACTTTCCTATTGGTCTGTATGGACCCCTAAAAAGTCCAATGGTGGGTGACATGTGGAATCCTGTGGTGCTTCCACATGACATGTTGATGTCATCATCCATATGATGACATCACCCTACCATGTCAACTACTGACGTCAGCTGTACAAATGATGATGTGTCCCCTATTGACTAGTCCTAGTTGACCACATCTTTGACCGCGAATATTTTTCAAATCGTAACTCTGTTTGACGAGCCATTTGTGCCATTAGAAATATTGCAACGTGCTCTTCGTGATCATACCATTTTAATTGAGTTTTATGAAGTTTGATTTTTTTCCCTTTCTTTGTTTGCTGAAGCCATTCTAAGCATTTTGAGCTGCCTATGTGAGTTTTGAGTTATTTTTAGCCTTCTATGGATCCTTTTTGGATCATGTCTTCCCACTGAGAGATTTTTGGACCACCAAAAGATTTCATCAATCAACTGGTAAGTGAGGGAAGAGTTCCCTCACTTTGTCCTTCTCAATCCACTTTTCTTTTCTTGGATGGGTGCCCTTTAAGCCTACTCGAAGATAATCAACATCACTCCTGCGTGAAGTCCTCATCCTCTTGTCCAGGATGATATCTTCCTGTAACTAATCCAAGTACTCATGTGAAAATTCATCAATTGATGGAATTGAAACTTCCTCATCTTGATCCATGATCATAGGAGGATAAAAAAGTTTCAAGTTCTCAACATTCACAACTGAGTAAATATGCATATAAGGCAGAAGATCTAGATGAAAAGTATTGGTACCTCTTTTTTCTAAGATAGGGAAGGGTCCATAAGGAATGGGATTGATTTTCTTGCCTTCACCCTTCAACCTCTCCTTGCTGATGTGAATCCATATCCGGTCTCCAACCTGGAATTGATGATCAATCTTGTGCTTATCGTGCCGAGATTTATACTATGTTTGAATCTTCTCCAATTTTTCCCTGACTGCCTGGTGTATCTGTTGTATCCTCTGGGTGAACTTGCAGGCTCTTTCCTCTGTTCGATCTTCATTTACATCGGTATCTCTCCCGTACATCAAGTCCAAAGGAAACTTTGGTAGGTACCCAAAACATGTCTCAAAAGGCGAACTCTGTGTGGATGAATGTAATGTTGGAAGATTGGTTGTTTTCATTGATGTCAACCCTAGTCATGGGTTTTGGACCGCAATATTGATGAAGGTATTTGGACATGAAGTAAAATGTACATGTAGATACAACACCCATGGATGGATAGTATACATCATGTTGTGGGTTTTGGACCACAAGATTGATGAAGGTATTTGGACATGAAGGAAAATGCACATGAAGATACAACACCCATGGATGGATAGTATACATCATGTTGTTTCTGGTGGTATGTGTCACATCATGTGGATCCTCATGGTTGAGGAGAAATGAATTTTTGAAGATGACAAAGTGAATTGAAGAAGGAAGTACATGTAGGCCCTGAAGATAATTAAAGAAAAGAATTACAAAATAAGAAAGTGTTAGGTCGGCCCTAATGTTAAAATGAAGTGACATAAATGGTATAAAAAAACATCATTATACATTCATTTTGATACAAGTGGAATTTCATAGGAAATAAGAAGTAAAAGAAGGCCGGATTTCAAGGGAGGATGAAGTCTTTTGGTGATGTGTTCTAAGGTATGTTATTTTCAGGTCATCTTACCATTTTTTCTATA
>JZKD02S0165024.1:214821-229440 GCA_000966675.3 Picea glauca | reverse complement strand
TGTAACTCTTATACTATTGTTCATTGCTCATTGGATATAGTTGAATGGTTTAAGTATAAGTTGAAAAAGGTTTTAAATTGTACTTGATACTGATTCACCCCCTTCTCAGTATCAATATGTAAAGCTTGATTGTATGCATGTTGTACATAGGGTATTTTTTCCTCCCATACCTTGGGACGCTTGCTGGAGTAGCCTCGAAGCAATAGTACCACTGTTTGATTTACCACCTCCGTCTGTCCATTGGTCTATGGATGGAAAGAATTGCTCCTTTTCAACTTGGTGTCCATAATCTTCCACAAGCTAGTACAAAAGTCTCCAAGGAATCGAGTATCGCGATCCAAGACGATAGATGTGGATAATCCAAAGTGAACCCAAACATGCTGAAAGAAGAGATTAACCATCTGATCAACAACGATATTCTTTTTACAAGGCATCAAGATACGCATTTTGTTGAACCTATCCAGTACAACATACAAATAGTTATGACCCCCTTTGGTCATGGGTAAACCCCCTATAAAATCCATGGATATACTTTCCCATGGATGGGATGGAACAGGAAGTGGTGAGTATAGCTCCAGTTTTCTATTAGTGGGATTACAAGTATAACACATCACACACCCCTTTACATATTTAGTTACAATTTATTTCATTTGAGGCCAATAAAAATACCTATGTAAATGATCTATAGTTGTTCCTACCCCAAATTCCCAGACACAAGAGAAGTATGAGCTTCTCGTATTACATGGACTCGTTCACTCGTAGGAATACATAACTTTCCAAGATGGTAAAGTAACTTTCCCTGCAGACAATAGTTCTCTACCTGTTCACCAAGGTTAGCTTCATATATACTTCTTTAAAATCGTCATCAATGGCATATTATTCTATATAGATATCATGAGATAAAGAAGCATTCTTCAAAATAATAGAAACAACAATAGGAGGTCTAGAAAGCATATCAGCTAGCTTGTTACTTGTACCCTTCTTATACTTGCTTACCAAGTGAAACTGCTGTAGAAAACCCATCCACCTGTAGTGCCGATATTTTTGCAATTTGGTATGTGCTTGAAGATACTATAAGCCTTGGTGATCTATATGTATAATGGTTTCCTTTCCTAACAAGTAGTGCTTCTATTTCTTTACACTCTGGACTAATGCATACAACTCTTTATCATATGTAGGATAGTTAACAACAACTTGGTTAAAAGTTTCAGAGTGGTAACAGACTTACGATATTGCATTAGTACTGCACCCATGGTGTATCTGCTGACATCTGTATCGATCTCAAAAGGCTCTTGAAGATTTGACAGTGCTAATACTAGAGTGGTACTGATATTCCCTTTCAAAGTGTCGAAAGCTTTTTGTTGCTTTCCTTCCCACTGAAAAGTGCTCTTCACACTGGTTAAGGCATGTAGAGGAGTTGCTATGAAAGATAAATTGGGAATGAATCTCCTCCAATACTAGACTGCACCTAAGACGCTTCGAACCTTGGTTACACTTTTTGGCTTAGGCCAATTTACAATTACATCAATTTTGGAAGGGTCAATTTTCAATTATCCTCCTCCTACAATATGACCTAAGTATACAAGTGCAGTCTTGCCAAATTCACATTTAGACAATTTTACATACAACTTATCCCTTTGAAAAGTATCCAATATTTTCTTTACATGCCTCACATGCTCATCCCATGTCCTGCTAAAAACAAGAATGTCATCTAAATATACAATCACAAAGTCATCTATGAAAGGCCTGAATACATCATTCATCACACRCATGAAAGTTGTTGGAGCATTACAAATCCCAAACGACATAACCAACCACTCAAACAATCCATGTTTAGTTTTAAAGGCAGTTTTCCATGCATCCTATTCTATGACTCTGATTTGATGATATCCACTGGGCAAATCCAACTTAGTAAAATAGACAACATTCTTCAATTGATCAAGTAAATCATTTATACGAGGAAGAGGGTATTGATTTTTCACTGTGATCTTATTTAATGCCCGGTAATCGACACACATTCACCATGTTCCATCCTTCTTTGGAACCATCATGATCTAAGAACCACAAGGAGAATAACTGGGCCTGATGACCCATTGATCCAATAAGCCATGTTCATGCTTCTTGATCTCTGTCATCTCCACAACTGACATCCTATACATGCCCACATTAGGAAAAAGAGAATCCTGTTGAAGATGTATCTCATGTGGATTTCTCTCTTAGGAGGTAATCCATCTGGTTCTTGAAAAATATCATCATACTTAGAAACAATATAAATTAATTCCTTTCTATGAGATGGATCACACCCTTGGAAAGCGTCGGATGTCCTGACATCTTTCTCTTTGACGACCATGAGTACATATCTCTTATTAGTATTTATGAGTCTTTTCATTTGTCATGCACTAACAAGTGTGGTTTTTACTCTCATGCTATGAGCTCTAACAATATATTCCACTCCCCCCTTAGTAAGGTGGTATTTGTTCTCATGTCGAAATAAGACTGATTTTCTATCATAAAGATAAGGACTTCCCAACACTATGCCACATATATCAAGTGGTACAACATCTAATTCAACTTCATCAATCAATTTTGAAGAAATAGTAAATCCTATCCTACATTGTTTGGTGACATTAAGTTTTTCTTTTTCGCATACCCAACCAAGAGGATAAGCTTTCATATGTGGTTTCATTTCAAGACCCATTTTCTTGACAAGTGCTTCAAATATTAAGTTTACTTGGGAACCTAGATAAAATAATGTATCTATCTTAGTATGTTTAGATACGACTCTTATGTGAAATAACTCATTCCTCTTTCATTCATCAACATGAGATTCATCATTGGAACTATAACTCCAACCACTGTGATCTTTCCTTCATCTCCTGAATCAGAACCAAGATATTGTTGTACTGTAGCAACGGTCTTTGTCTTCTCCTTTCCACTGAGCTATTTCAATTTCTTTTCCGAATGCAGTTTCCAACAATGTTCTTCATCATGACTGCTCTTCTTGCAATGAGTGCAAGATGATTTTACTCCTTCTCTCATTACTGTAGATGTCTTCTTGTCCTTCCTTTTAAACTTCTTAAAAGTATTCTGTGGGAAATTGGAAGGCTTCTTTGTGGGATGTTCTTGAACATTTTCCCCCCTGTTCTCTAGGTGAGTGGCTTGCACACAAATTTCGTCAAGACTAGTGGGGTTAAAAAAGAGAAAAGTATGTCAAATATAAATGTGAAGTGCGCCAATATACTTCATTAAAGTCTCATAAGAATCTAAAGGAATGTTCAATGTGAGAGATTTCTTCCTAAATTCTTCTGTGAAACTTTGTATAGTTTGTTCTTTACTTTGCTGTAAGGTTTTCCATTCCATCATTTCTTTATGTAAATACCCTAATGGATAAAATTGCTTTCTGATCGTTGAATTAAACTCCAACCATGAGGAAATAATCTTACCACACTTACTTCTATCCTGAAGCTTTCTCTCCCAGCATACGAGAGCGGTTCCTTCCAACCGAAGAGAAGGCAGTTGCATGTTAACTTCCTCTTCATCAATATGTTGGACTAGACAGTGCACTTCAACCTATCATATCCAATTATCTAGCTTGTTAGGATTAGCATCTCTATTAAACATAGGTAAAGAAAATTTTACATCAAGATTTAACAATGGTTTCTTAAAAGAGGCTTTATGGCTAGAATGATGAGAATGCTCAGAGGAAGAAGAACTAGAACTCGAAGGTGAAGATGGAGGCTCATGAGGATCTCCTCCAACCCCTTGGTTTACCGAAGCATCATCATCTGCATGTGCTTCCTTTTTCTTCCCTTTATTCTTCATCCCCTTCTCATAATCTTCATACATCTGCTCGACCATTTTTGACATGTGATAAAATACCATGTGAAAGTTTTTCTCCTGTTCATCATGCTTGTCCTCTTTTGCCATTTTCTTCCTTTCGGATACACAACCAAATTTGGGATTGAAAGTATTTAGATTTCCTTCAGCCTGCTTATGCTTGGCCCTAGTAAGCATTCACACTCAACAATTCAAGTCAAAGATGTCTGCTCTGATACCAACATGATCAGGGATCTTTTTATCGTGACTTATAAAGAATTTCATTAAATGATCATAAATTAATGTGCACAATTAAAGAAGGGGAAAATTACAAATGAAGAGACATAAGCATCATATATGAACTATGTCTCTGAGTACTTCTCTCAAATGGGTAGGCTCTGTTATTAACTTAACAAAAGAATTTGGAAAATACATGAATATACCTCATTCTGAAATCAAGCTGCATAAATAATGCTCAGATAAGAAAAAATACATCACCATTGGATTCGTGGCATCATATTACCTAAAAATGACTATTTCCACGCTTCGATATGACTTTGGTACTCCCATGCCTAAGAGAAAATCTATCTCGGTTTCTGTGCCCTTTGCAACCTGCAATAATGACAAAACTTGTCTCGAAATATGTGTCAGATTGTATAGTATGGTCGCGCGCCTTCCCCCCTAATTTGGCCCAAAATTCATTCTTAAATATTAAATGAGGGGGATATACCAAGGAACACCCCTTGGCGCGTTGGTTAGAGTAGAGTTTTAAATGCTTTGTTATTGACGAAGGTTACGGGGTCGAACCCGCCGGACTCCATTTTTGGTAGTGGTTACATATATGTTTATCCATGGTTAAAACTGTTGCTATGTTTTTCTGTTCGCTAGTAACTCCACTAACGATTGTTGTCTATTTGGCGTGGTCCACCAGATTTGGCGGACCCACCAATTTGTTTTTTAAAACAAAATTCATTCACGGGCTAACATTGGGCATTCTTGGGATGCGACATGTCACGCCATGATTGGGCCACGTGGTGCCTACTGATTTTCCTGCTCATATGATGATGTGGCTCTCTCTATCATCATCGTATTGACATGTGGCGCTCCCTGGGTAGTGCCACATGGCATCTCCTGGGGGTGCCACATGACACTTTCGTATTGGTCCATATGGACCCCATGAAAAGTCCACTGGTGGGTGACATGTGACAGCCTATGGTGTTGCCACATGGAATTTTGATGTCATCATCCATATGATGATGTCACACTACCATGTTAGGTGTTGGTGTTAGCAGTACAAATGATGATGTGTCCCCTTTTGACTGGTCCTGGTTGATCGCATCTTTGACCGCAAATATTTTTCAAACTGTAACTCCGTTTGATGAGTCGTTTGCACCGTTAGAAATCTCGGGACACGCTCTTTGTGATCATTCCATTTTCACTAAGTTTTGGGAACTTTGAATTTTTTCCCTTTCTCTTTCTGTTGAAGACATTCTGAGCATTTTGAGCTACCTCTATGAGTTCTGAGTTATTCTTAGCCTTCTCTGGATCCTTTTTGGATCACTTGGCATTTATTTGATGAAACCTAACGAAATTACCGAGTGCTAACATTTTGGCACCGTTGCCAGGGAGCGAAGGTGAAATATTCCCTAGGATAAAATGACAAATTTCAGATCTGAGTACTGATGGCGAAAAGTATTCAGACACAAAAAGGTTGTACATCATTCACCTGGCGAATCCATTTTCAAGAATCTAGAATTCAAAATTTTCATGGCGACTCCATTGTCCAAATACTCAGTAGCCTAAAGATTTTATTAATGACTCCACTGCTTCAAGATGGATCACATATCTGCAAAGTATGCTCCAATGAATTGCTCTCATAGTCCTAGCTTTTCAAATCGTATTCCATAGATAGATTGGAAAAAGTATTTTCCTAAATTCAAAGATGGGAAAGGAAATGATGTTGCCTTGGGCTTGATTAGATTTCACATGCACATATGTAAGCTGGGGGTTGAATTTCATGAGGATTGTTTGATGAAAATGTTTATGGCTACTTTAGAGGGGAAAGCAAGATTATGGTATGAAGGTTTAAAACCAAGTAGCTTATACTCTCTTAAGGATTTCCACATAACATTCTTTAAGTATTATGGAGAATCTAATCTTTCATTCTTGGTGTTTGAAGTTTTTTGTGAATTTTGTGAACATTTCATTAAGTACCTTGAAAATGTTTTTGGTAATGAAGGGTGTATGGATGATGAAATCATAGAATACCTTTATGAATATTCATCCCAAAAACAAATAGTAGCCTCTCCTTTGGCTGAAGATGAAGCTGATCAAGAAATTGTTGCTAAAACTCATTTTCCTTTTCCTGAAATTGATGAAGATATTCAACAAGATTTCCAGCAAGACAAAGTGTTTCAAAGTTGTCTTTCTTCCCCTGTGAATGTTGTGGTTGTTAAAATTCTAAGTGGCCTAGACATGGATGAGGGTTCTAAAACTGCATCTACGGAGACTTCAAGAAGTGAACAAACAAATGAAATAGAGTTTCAAGAAAGCAACAAAACAATGTATGCCACTTTTCAATCAGAAATACAAAAAGATAATAAAGAGGCAGTTGTTTTATTTGATTCCTTTGAAAATCATGGTTTTGAAAATGCATCCATGGGAACTCTAGAATGTGAAATAGTTCATACTATTATATTTTCACATTTTCAAGAATATTATGAGCAGGAACATATTTCCCTTCATTCATTTGAAAGTCAAAATGACAGTCCTCAAGCAAATTTCCCGAAGGTTAATAAAACCAAATCATAATTGTTTGATGAACAATAAGATAGCCTTGATGCACATAATATGGATATCATATTTGAATATGTTAAAGAATGTATGCGTGTTTTTTTTTATATGCATGGAGGAGTAGACAAACCTATTGCTACCATTTCATTTGAAAATGTTCTTAGAACTAAAGAAATAGAGCAAGAACAACAAACACTTATGAAACAGGTTTGTCTTTCTATTTTTTTTCAACAAGAATAAATGATTGTTCATGGTTTTCAATATTCTCTGGCCATCCTATTACAATCATCAGTGAAGGAGGAATTTGTTTCATTCATTAGCTCAGATTTTGGATTCAATTTTGTTTTCAGCTGCCATCTTTTACATTTGTCTGTCTGCTTAATAAAAATGCGAGCAGAGGAAAATGCGAGCAGGGGACAATCGAGAAGCTAATTGCTTGATTGGATCCATTGGCACTTTAGCATCACTTGATTGAGTATTCATTTTAACAATTTTAGAGTATGTAGGAGTGCGCAAATAACTTGGTCAAACAGTTTTCAGTTTGGTTTTTCAGCAGTGTGTACATTCAAATTGTAGTGGTGTATTTAGCGTTCAGTTTTTAGTTAAGAGCAGTGTAAAAACTTTGTTTTTCAGTGGATACTGGTGACAAGTCAAAGAAGAGTACACACATGTTTTGGGAATATCCCATTGGATTAGGCACTGGGTCTGCGATTACTTTGCTACCTCACTGGGAGGATAGCATCCCCGTTGGAGCCAATGTTATCACATGCTAATTTGTATTAATTTTTCCAAAGAATCTTGTCCTTGTGTTATCTTTCCACTCAGATTTTAAAATTTTTTCACTAGATACATCAAGCTCCCATCACCTAAATATTTCACTCGACTAATCATCAAAAATAGTCATGTCCTCCATGAGTCAAAATTGGAAAATATCCCAAACCTATATCTAGCCTTAATGCTTATCTAAATCCATCGGTTCCATCAATTCATTCATTTTTACCCTTATTATCATATTCCCGGTTAAAATTAAAAATATTCCTTTTATTAATATTAAGCTCCCTTATCCTATCCACAAAGTCATGTGATGAGCCTCATATGCCCAAAGTCCTTAGAAAAACAGAAAAGGGTTTATTATTATTAATATAAATATTTTTATATTAAAATATTTATTTTGATATTTAATCCAATATTTAATTCATGACCTCATGTCAAATGATGGGCACTAATCTCAAACTAAGTGGAAAATTCAAAGGGTGGATGGAGGGCACATATACATTTTGGGGGTTGAAAATAAACGAAGGTTAATTATTTGAAGTGGTCCCAAAATCCAAACCATTGTTTTGGTGTTGGAGCACATGTTCTTACGTGATGCATTTCAGGGGTAAACGTGGTGTGGGTTAAAACCACTCCTCCCATGTTCCGAAATAATATTGCCGCCATTTATTATATGGTTTATGTGCGACATATTTTCCAGGAGTGTGTTTCAATACTAATCATGGAATTTCCAATAAATGAAATTCTTCCTCATGGTGAAATTGTTTTACAGAGGTACAAATTAAATTTTACAGAGCATAAATATTAATGTTTATTGCTATGGAAAGGAATCATACAGAATAAGATGTATGTAAATGAAATATTTGGACAATTGTTTATCCATGGTTTTTACAGAAGTAAAAGGGGAAGATCAAGGGATATTTTCGTAGTTTACCAAGATGGTTTCCAAGACATGGTTTTCAAAACCACGGGAAACAAACCAGTAAATAGTTTTCATAGTGAAATGGTAAATTGGGAAAAACAAGACATGGTTTTCAAAACTACGGGAAGCAAGCAATAAGTGTTTTTTCAAAACCACGGGCATGAATTAAAATATGGAAATTTGATTTTACAGGATAAAAAATATTTGGGAATTATTTTTATTCAAATATGTTATTCCCAAATATTTAAGGAGAACATGGATAAATGAAATTAGATTTGAAAAAAGAACAAGTGACATTTCAAAGAGGATGTGGCAGTCGGTTTCCGCAGCAGTTGAGACTTACAGGACAATTTTCGAATGAACCATAATGAATTTTCAAAATTCAAAGGAGTTTATTGTCAAGCACAGACCCTAGAACATTAACCTTGTTCATTTTTCACACAGGTGTCACAGATTGGGAGATTGGATGGAATCTTGGAGCCATATTTTTTAGTTATGATTTCCTGTTCGAGACATTTTTTTTGTGACATGTATTCCAACTAGATGGAAATGAATTTCAAGAAAATGAGAGATGGATTTCTTTAGAAGGAGATTGTATACAAAAACCGTTCTCTTATTTTACACAACTATTGCGGCTTGAGAATTACATGTGGCGTTTTGAAGCCTATTTTTTCTCCTGAAAAGAAGGAGATCAGTTAAAACATGTGATCATGTTCTATTTGTAATTGTTCCTATTTTGGTAAAGGGGTTGGAGTTCGAAATTGTGAGCTGGAAAGGGGCATTTAGTGCTATATATTTCATTGTAAAATAGTACAGAAAGGGGGGACTTCCATCTAGGAAGGAGAAGGGACAGTGTGTAAATTTCTCAGAATGTCCTTATGAATTAATACAATAGTACAATGCTTTTGATAGCCAAGATTCATCACTGTGTTTTCCTCTATTTCACATTCATTTCACTTCTTTTATTTATTCTAAGCATAACTAAAAGTACATGATTGGAATTCATCCTTGATATATTCTCCTTTCATATGGTTAATGCGATTGTTGTGTTTAATGATTACACGTCCAGAATTCACTCTTTGTTAAGTTCTCTGTTCATTGTAGTCAACCTTATGTTATTTATTCTAAAGTTACAATTGAGAATTCATCTTTGTTTTATGCTCTCACTCGTAATGGTATTTTTTTTTTATGTCTTGCCATCATCTGAATATTATTTATTGCTGAAGGATATGCTTACTTTTCCTCTGTTCGCTTAGGAGTACATTAGCTGTATTAATATTCATAGTATATTTTAGGATTTGACCCCATTGCCCAATGTTTTCTTCCTCTTGTTTGTCATACCAACCCTTTTAAAAACCTAAACAAACATGTCCTATTGCAGAATATGACCTTTGTGTGTCCTTTGCCAAATATTTTTGAGTATTTTCAGTCTCTACAAGTTTGAGAGAGCCCTCTCTATTTTGAAGGGTCAAAATCCAACCTAAAGTTTGTTTGTAGGTTACCTGGGAATTTATTTGATGCATCCCAAAGAAATTACCAAGTGCTAACAAATCCATCAACATCTTTGAATTTATGAACACTTGTAAGGATTTTAATCAATTGTCTATTGTTGATATCAAAAGAACCCACAAAACATAGAGTTCAACATGATTATGTATCCCTTATCCAGTAACATTTTTCAAAAAAATGTGATGTGTTGATTCAAAGGAAAGAACAACCCTCTCCATGCATACCTAGGGTTCCTTGATAGGCCCCATGAAAGAATCCCCAAATATTATCGTAATCTATTTTAGATTTCTTTGAATTTGTAGAAGGTTTTTTTGTTTTTTAATGTAGGTTTCTCTATAAGAAACCCTTCTTTATGAGGAAATTGATCTGATTTAGATTTCTTTTAACTTGTAGAAGTTTTTTTGTTTTGTTTTTTAATGTAGGTTTCTTTATAAGAAACCCTTCTTTAAGAGGAAATTGATCTGAGGCTAATTCTAAAAAAAACAAAAACATTTTATTCCTTGAAAGCTAGATTCCCTATATTACATAACAAAATAAAACTTTAAAATAATTTTCAAATGTGTTTCAATATTCATTAATAATAATAAAATTAATGAAAATAAAAATATTTAGTTTGACATTTTTATTAATTTTGATATTTTCCATATAAATTATTTAAAATATACCTACCTCATTCTCTCTCTCTCTATATGGTGTAATTTCTTTGAGGTTCTCACCCTCTTGATTTTAGAACTCTTATTTTAGGATGCATAACCAAATGTTATGATTCTATATATTAGCATGCCTCCGAAGGGGGAAGGGAACGCCTAATATAATGAAAATTGTATATGTTGCAAAAGTTTTTAGTTTTTAGTTTTGTAAACTATAATGGGTTGGATTGTTATTACTCACCTTCTTTTTGTGCCCTTTTTAAACACTATATATTCCATGGAGGTAGCCTTCTCTTTATAGTTACCAAACTCCTCTTAAGTTAAAAAAACAAAAATCAAACCATAATATAAGTGGTGAAAAGAGGTGAAAGGGTTATTCCCAAAAGCACAATCTTGGTTGACATGATTCAATGATGAATCCTTGTAGGGGAAACATGGTCGCCAAGAAAAATAAAATTAACTAGAAAAAAACAATGAAATGAATAAAATTTGAGTCTAGCACAAACTATATTAATCTTATAATGATAACATGTTGTGTATATATAAAAACAACTTTGTATAATAGTCGGTTATTCACTTAGAAAACCAAAACATACATAGTTCCAATGCTAATGAGAAAAAACTTGAATGTGCAGAGTTTTAATTAATTAATTTTAATACATTGGAAAAAAACCCATTAGTTGATGTTGTATAGATTGTGACTACTTTTTGATGGAAAATTATGTCTTTTCTAGGGTTGAAATAAAAGAAGTAAAGAAATTGTTTGCAACATTTCCCCTATTTGACTTCCTTCATCGTGAGAGGGTTTTTAGGGTATGGAAGAAACATGTAAGATCTAAGATCAGATGTGGATGCAAAGGAATTATAGTATTTGAATGTATTCATTATAGAAAACAACTTCTCCCATGGTTTCATATGGCTGTGGATGTATTATAAATGTGAGAAACACCTAAGCTATGAGATATTAAATGATTTTGATTTTGAGCTAGAGAATCCCTGAGCTCATATGTAACTCCATACTTATTAGACACTGTTAGCACCAGAAGTCACTCTTGGATTGTAGTAGGAGTAAGCCCGATACCCATCAGTTTATATGTCACAGGTTGTTTATAAAGGGTGACTGAATGGGAGTAAACTCAGAACAATATCATTTTAACTTAGAAAACTGGGTTGGAAATACAAATCTAGGTGAGGTCTTGATCTAACTTAGGCCAAGAAGTTTTCATAGTGGTGAGTAGGTGGAGGAAAAATGAGAGAGGAATGAAAGTCTTCTCTAGACATCTAGTCTTCCAACAACCTTTAGAGGAAAAGTTTCAGATATGAGGTCCTCTCAGATATGAAAAACTTCAAGAAACTTAAAACGCTGTAAAAAACTGATATAATTAAACCTACATTATATAGTCATTACAACACCCGTCTGGATCATCCATGCCCGAGATTTAAGAGTCAGAAGAAAGACTAAGGAAGAGGCTAGTTGCCATTAAACAAGAAGTCTTAAATATCAGTCTATAACCAGAGAACCATAGGCCTCACTAAAACTTTACAATTGGGATCTTAGCTCTACCATCGATACTAACAAAATGACAAAAATACCTACATATTCTTAGAACTGTCTCGGGTTGCCTGAAATGCAGTCATGTCATACATTCAAGGCTTTGCGTTGATGAGATTCTCTGTCAGGCTGTGCATGTAGACGTTGGTCAGACCGCCCATGTAGTCTTCTATCGGACACGATCTATGTTAGAGTGGGCTGACAGTCTCCTCCTATGATTTGTCCCTCTCTGGCCTTCTATTTAAGGGAGGAGACGATGTCTCACCCACCTTCCTTATTTTCATTAACTTCTACCTTGGGATCGGAGAGGCCCAAGTCAAATATTATCCTAAACAACATGGCGGCCTTCCTTTGGCTGTTGTTGCTTCATTGGATTGCTACGAGGGGACCTAGTCGGTGGACGTGGATGAGAGTCTTGGCGGGGATGATGGTTCCAACATCATGAAGGTGAGACGAGGAGCACCCATGTGGTCAAGCGAGACAGATGGAGGGTGACATGGAAAGTGCAGGCGATGAAAGGTGTGCACACTGCGCTGTGATAGGTCAGAGGTGTAGTGGCATGGGGCGATGATGTGGGGGAAGATGTGAGGCTGTGACAACAGACGATATGGGACCATATTCCAGGGAGGATGTGAGAAGTAGGACACTTGGCAAGAAATGATAGGCGGGATTGATAAGGGGCTATGGCCCAGCGGTGAGTGGAGAATAGGTGTAGTTTGATGAAATGGGGAGTGGGAGTGGAGGAGGTGATGGGTGGAGGTGAGAGACGGAGTGGGAGACAGATGTCAGCATGAGGCGGGAGCGGTAAGCGGAGGAGGTAAGTGGTATATCGGAAGGGGGGGGTAGGTAGTAAGAGGTTTTAGGAGGGGGGGTCCGACATCATGAGGAAGCGCCACGATAGTGAGGGGCCCGCAATTTAAAACCACCATATCAGACCCCCCCTCTCTCGTTAAAGGCAGAAAGGCAGGGGGGGTCCGGAATTGAACCTACACTGTAGATCTGAGCACAGAGATTTTGGCCACCCAAATCTGCTTGCTGCTTAGCACAACATGCTCTTGTGCCTCTAACTTAGGATAAGTGGGTTTTTGACCCACTTCTTGCCATTTTTTCGCCAAAGGGGGTCACTTATTAGGAAAAAACCCCCCTTACTAATTTATGTGATAACATTAGGCTCCATGGGGGATGGCTTGCTCCCTGTGAGATGCCAAGAAATCTTCTGTAGTTTCAGTGCCTTGCTGTTGGGATATGGAATCACTTATGAACTAAAAACAAAAACAAAAGAAAAAAAATATTTACAAATACATGAGAGCCACCTGTGGCTAAAATAAAGAACTTATTCAGAAAATGCCCATTTACAAGGACACCAAAAATTTCATCTCCCTCCAAATTATGAAACATGTAGGTATTATTTGGAATTGTCTCAGAAACTTTGAAGGGCCCAATCCATAAGGCTTCAAATTTACTGTGCTTTCCTCTGTCCTGCCTGGGTGCATCCCATTTAAGCACTAAATCTCCCAGTTGGAAATCTTCTTTTATTTCCTTTCTATAAAAGGCTTGCTTGATCCTTTGCTGATGGTTATGAGCTCCATCCATTACCTGCTATCTAGTATACTGCACTTCCACCAGTTGATGAATCCTTCTGTTCATATCATCAGGCTCTCCTTGATAATCCTGAAAGAATTTTTCTATAGGTAGAGCCAACTGAGAAGGGAAAACAACTTTTGTTCCATAAACAAGTTGGAAAGGGGAGATACCTATGGATATTTGTTTTGTCACTCGATCAACGCACAGAGTGAATTTTAGCTTTGAATCCCATTCCCTCTTATCATCCTCTAACAGTATTTTAATAAGCCTGATCAAACTTTTGTTACAGGACTCTGCCATTCCATTTCCTTGGGGATAATAAGGAGTGGAGTGAATTAATGAAATCCCAAACTGCTCACAGAACTTGATCAAAGGCTCAGACTTGAAATATGCAACATTATCAGTGATAATTCTGCTAGGACAACCAAACCTTGCTATGATATCCTCCAGGAAACTGATGATTACCTTGTGTGAAGCACTCTTGGTGGGGATGGATTCTATCCATTTGGTGAAATAATATGTTGTAGTTAAGATCCATCTGTGTTGACCACTTGAAGCAGGATGAATCTCCCCAATGAAGTCCAACCCCCATTGTTGAAAGGGTACTGAAGTTACCACAGTCTTTAGTGGCAAGGATTTGAGCTACTGCTTTCCTGAGAATTTTTGACATTTGATGCAGGCTCTGATATTTCTGCAAACATCAGTGAATAAAGTGGGCCAATAGTACCCAGCCCTGAGAATTTTGTAGGCTGTGGTCTTCCAAAAATTATGTCCCCCACATAGGCTTCTATGAAAATCAAACATAATCCTTTGGGCCTCTTGTGGGTTTAGACATCTCAGAAGCACTCCTAGAGGGTCCTTCCAATATAAGACCCGGCCAATAAGTCAATATCTGATTACTTTGAGCTTTAAATCTCTTGCCTTGCTCTTTCCCATAACATCAGGGGGCCTCAACTATTAATGTTTATGTCATTATTATAGTTCTTTGCATTTCAATAGATAAGAGAATCATAAGAACA
>JZKD02S0165024.1:161318-189936 GCA_000966675.3 Picea glauca | reverse complement strand
TCTTATCAACCATGACAAAACAATAATGAGTCATATTTACATCAAACAATATTGGGTCCGTTACCCAAACCTTTATGCTATGGGGCTTTCTTCAAGGGTTGACATCAATGACAACCAACCTTAATCAACACCTTATATTGCTACTTTGACTCTTCCTAGGCTTACTATTGGGTTACCGGTTTGGTTGGTTTCCACTCCGGTGAGCTTAAATCCTCCTAGTTCTTCATATGTAATTACTCCACCACATGACCATCAACCTCATTACGATCCTCTTCCTTTTTCTCCCATAGGGTATTCTTCCCATTATTCCTCTTTGCTTGGCAAAATATCTACAACTAGTAACCAAATGTATAAGAAGAAGAAGAAAAGGAAGATTAAGAAGAAGAAAAATAATCTAGGAGGAAAAATTCCAACCACTGCAGGACATGTTGGAAGTAATCAACCAACTATTTTTCATCATGATGGGAGTGTTGATAATGTCAACAAGTCTATCAAGATGCATCACAAGCCCAAGTTCCCTTGCAGGCTTTGTAAGGGAGACCACCTTCTTAAGGAGTTCCCTGGTGATCCCAAGGTTGTATAAGTGTGGTCTCAGGGTTCTCAACCTGCATCATCAGTCGCTGTAGATGATGTTGGTGAAAAACCATAAACTAGTGATAGTCAGGTTGGAAGTAAAAAGGGTAAAGTCAAATTTCCTTTCTTGTTATGTAAGGAGATGCACCACTGTTAAATATTCCCTCGTATGGATGAGGATTCATATCTGTTTGAAAATATTGATGATATCCAACAACAACTTCCATCGCCCAACCCGCCATTGGTTGGTGAACTGGTCAATATGGTTCCATCATCGGTTAATCCAGTTCCATTATTAGTAGATTTAGTCAATCAAGTGATCGATTCAATTTCAGCTTTGGTCGGTCCCACTCTCCCCTTGGAGAGTGAAGTTAAATTGGTCGATCCAATACCACCCTTGGTCAATCCCACTCCTCCTAGGAAGAGTGAGGATGTCTCTTAGTTCCTTCTTGTTTCTACGGATTCTTCTAGACAAGGGTGAACTACACCCATTCTAATGGAACCCCCTTTGAGTGCACTGACAAAACCTTGTCTTCCTTCCTATATACCTTTCCAAATCATTGTTCAGGGTTTTGGTAGGGACATTCATTAGACTATTATTGACGAAGGTGCATTAGTTAGAATTTGATCCTCCATTTATTGGAAAGATTTAGGTTCTCCTCAGCTTGTACTGATGACTCAAAACATGTTGGCTTTTAACACAAGGGATAGTCAACCTTTAGGGATCCTTCCTCAATTTCTTGTTACTTTAGGAGGGAAAATTGTCTATATAATATGATGGTAGTCCATGACCCCTTGGATTTTAATTTTCTCCTCGGGAGAGACTATGTTTATTCTATGAAATCTCTTGTGTCCATAGTATTTTGAATGATGTGTTTCCCTCACAATGGAAACATAGCGACCATAGACTAGATTTCATTCATTGGCCCTCATACAAAAATCAATCATCCGAATTCCCTAAACGGTCCTTATATTCAAGCAACATCTACCCCGTTGTAGGTCAATTATGTGGCAACTTGTCCCATGCGTTCAACTCCAAATGAGAAGGAATATCTCCCTTCTTCTGATTTAGATCTGGTAGTTGACATGGTGATATCTTCGATAGGGATATTAGAGCCTAATCTCCCTACCCCTATCTCAGCCCTCAACATGTATTCCTTCCATGTTTTTTCCATCTAGCGAAGATCTCTTGGAAGCCATGATTAAGGTTTGTCCCTTGATATGTATTCCTTCCAGAGCATTTTCCTCTTGGAACCCATGATCAAGAATAGGTCTGTAAGTATAGTTTATTTGTCGATTTCAAGACCGTTAAAAAATGAAACCAGGTTTGAGCATAGTTTATTTATGATTTCAAGATCGTTAAAAAATGAAACCAGGTTCGAGCATATTTCTCGTTTCTGTGTCAATCTCGTTAAAAAATGAAACAAAGGGCCTCAAGCATAGTTTCCATTTTCAAGATTGTGTAAAAATGAAACCTACCTTGAGAGCATAGTTTTATTCTATGTTATAAGCTCGTTAAAAAATGAAACAGAGGCATGGGAATCAAACCCAGAGGTCATGAGTGAAGTTCTTTTCTTGTGTCAAGCTTGTTAAAAAATGAAACATTCGCCTCTCCTATTGAGTCGAGTATTTTCTATATATTGTAAATATTAAGTCGAGTCTTTCACTAGATCTTGTAAATGTTGAATTGAGTCTTTCACTAGATCTTGTAAATGTTGAATTGAGTCTTTCACTAGATATCATAACCTTCATATCATCCTCCTATGTTAGTTGATTCTCTTTCTTCCTCTGGTGAACATTTTCGTATTAGTAACCAGGAGTCTATTGGGTATAAAAAAATTGGCATTAGGAGAAGAGTTGATGAATGAAACAAAGTTCGGGGGAAAGTATCCATCCTCTAGACATCATGCTGGAGTGAAGCCACTAGCTTCCATCATGTAGTTGTGGGAAAGTACCAACTATCCATGGGTTCCACTCAAAATGTTTGGAAATTACATTGGGAAGTACCGAGCTCAATATTTGTTCTTTATCGTGCTCCTTAATACATGAGAATAGGTTACCAAGTATACTTTTATATCCTTTTCAAACTCATAAAATATATAATAATAAAAAAAAAATTCGAGTCTCCTTTAATCTCTTTTCAGACTCCCTAAACATGAAAATATTGTCGAGTGATCTTGCTTCCTTTCACACTCGTTAAAAGTTTTGAAAGGGTGTGTTTCAAGTGATAGTTTATCTCTTTTTTGGCCTCATGAGACTAATTACGAAAAATGAACACTCTAATCAAGCATGATTAGAAGAGTTCTTCCCTGTATTGTTTTACACTTTTTACAGGCATGGGAGACTAGATAATGGAGTCATCTTTAAGTTCTTTCCAAACTCTCTAAATGTGTAAAACCACTGATTTTACCTTCTTTGGGCTCATAAAACTATGCATCGAAGGACCTATGTGAGTCCAATATCTAGGACCCATACGGGACCGAACCCCTCCTTCTTCAGGGTTGTTAAACATATGTCGAGGGAATCATCTAAAGGATGAGCTATACCAAGCATATGTTATCCTCCTCAAGCTTGTTAAAAAATAAAGAGGTACTCATCTATCTATATGGGGGAAAAATTGAAGGAAGTGGGTCAAGTTTTTGGAATCCTTTATGGTAGTTATTGTCTCCCTTGAACATGGAACCTATTTGAGTCTCATCTTACAGTTGGGTAATATGCTTGTCTCTTAGTCATACCAATTCTATGCGTCGTCATAATTTTTCATTCTAGATGAAGAGTGCTCTTATTTTCATTACATTATGTTCTTGGTACTTGTCAAGTCAAATGATTCCAAGTCACTTGTCGTGCCTCATCATGTTCAAGGGAAGTTTCACTTCAACCATCCATTTGTAGTATTACAAATTTTTTGTTTCCTATGTCAGTCCATACTCATTCGATCCACCATCTCACATCACTTTCATGTGTCAGTTTCATGTCGATGATGGGGGATGTTAGATTTTTAGATCCGGAGGTACTCCAATTGTTTTGTCTTGTATGCAGATGTTATCTTAATATTTAGACTACCAGGCACATAACTTTGTAATAGTTTTTATAAAGTTGTTTTAATTGGTTCTTTTATTAAAGTGACTTTTTAATAAAGTGTACCTTCTATTTTTAAAGTGACTTTATTTTCATAAAGAACTTATGTAATAAAGTGAAAATCACTTTAATTTAAATGAGACATTTTGGAGGGAATGGATCATGACCCTTGATCTTGAAAAATGCAAGATCTAATCTTGGCCTTTGGATCTAGGATTGAGGAAGGTGAAAAGGGGAAAATGCCATTTTCAGATTATAAAAGAATGCATTGGGTAGTGTGCAAGACATGTCGAATGAACAGAAGACATTGGGAGGAATTTGAGAGAGATTTCCTGAGTATTCTTGAGAGAGGAAAGTGAGCAACAAAGAGGGCATGTTTTCCAAGGAAGGAGGGCACAAATCCTGAGAAACATTTTTCTATGAGTTTTGGGCCGAAATATTTTTCTGCTGTGGGAGGCCATACTGTACTGATCCATATAGTTCGTAAGAATTTGGCATAAAAATCAAGGGATTTCAGGTACAATTTTTGAGGTGGATTTCATATTTTGGGAGGTTGTTTCTAGGCTGTACGAAACAATTCATATAGCTGACTATGGGCACAAAAAATGAGGTACGGAGGAGGCCATACAACAGTACAGTTTTGGCATGGAAAATGAAGTAGATTTTTGTGGGACAGATTTGGTGATGTGAGGTATTTTCCTTGGCTGGAAATGTGGTTTTTCTGTTGTTTTGTACTTTCCTGAAAGATGAATAATAGATCTCTCTCTATCTTATTGGGTTTCCCCACATTAGGGTTTTCCCTGACATTTGCCTAAATTTCTGAGTGTTATGGGTTGTTGTCCACTTTATTATTTCCGCTGCTATTTTTCTTAGGAATGTGTATTTATACTTATGGTAATTTCTAAATGTGGGTTTAAGGCATTTATGAAATTTATGAAGACAATTATCTCTAAGTTTCTAAGTGTATGAAAAACATTTCATTTGCTGATTTTTGTCATTACAAATCTACAGGGGATACATCATGACCCTTCTTCGATGAGTCTGTTCTTGTCGACTTCAACATATTATCTGGGAATTAGACTTAGAAACTAGTTAATACCTTGGGACCTGCATGCATCAATGGAAGACCTCCTCACTTTCGACATTAGGTTTACATCATTGAACTCTTATCGATTTATTCCACCAATGTTCGACTTCAACTCATTTATTCACATTTGCTGGAATGTAATAGGGTAGCTTGGGAGTCATTTCTATCATTTGTGATTTCCCTTGAACTTGTTAATGATTTACTTTAATGACCAAAAATCAAGTAGTTTCTACCATATTTGACATAAAATCATCTATTCACATGGTTAGATTCATATTGCATCGGGATCAGGACAAAGACCCTGGGTTGGGCGCTCACTCTATTATGTTCTTTTCCCAGGCTGTGATGGAGATCATTTGAGCATGTAAAATATTTCAGTACAATCACCATGATGACAATATTACTGATATATATACTATCACATAGATCCACATTGTATTGATTTGTGTCTATGTTTTATCATATCATAGCTCCACTGTGTATTTTTTGTAGCTGCGATCAGTTCATGTCATGGAGGTATGGATCCACATTGTATCTCTGGTGGCCATATCTTTAGTTAACATTTTCATGGATCTGTAGTGTATTGGTCGACAACCATGATTTGAGTCATCTTGTATTCCGAGCATAGGTATGCCTGCCTAGAAAATGGAACATATTTGTATATTGATTGATGTTTGTTTGTATCTTCTTCCAAGTTCTCCAACTCTAGCACCCTTGCATTGAATAATTTGTAAAGTGTTTTATCCATTAATTTCTCTTCCGACCTCACACTTTAAGGGGAATCTATTACACACCAAAATGTCACACTTAAGTGTCGCACCTTTTTACGCATAAGTATCACAAGTGTCGTAAAGTGTCATATACACCTTACTAAGTGTCACATACACTTTCTTAAAGTTCCATATGCACCTTACTAAGTGTCGCATGCACTTTTCTAAGTGTCACAACACCTTGACACCATGAAAGAACATTTGTCACAATCCCTAGTCAATGTGGAGGAGAAATATATCATATGAAGGTCAAAATACTATGTGCACATGAATTATTCATTATTATTCATAAAAATGAAATTAATTTAGTGTGATAATCTACCTCACATTTAGTTCCCTAATCTCAAGGAGAAGTTGAGAATATCATCCATGGTTGAGATATTTTCTCAAACCAAAATCCTAATTTGGTGGATCTTGAGAGATATTTCCTCAAAATCCTTGAGAGATATTTTCTCCCTAAAATCCTTGAGAGATATTTTCTCCCTAAAAATCTTGGAGATCCTAATTTAGTGGATCTAGTGAGTGATGTTCTCCATGGTGGTTAAGCCTCCAAATCCTATATAATTAGGGATTTACATGGTGAAGGGGGGAACAATAGAGGTATCAAAACTTTTATTCTGGAGGAAGCATCAACATTTTTATGTCAAGGTTCATGCAAGGGCTAGATGAGGAGAGATTGGAGAAGTGTCTTCATCATTAATCATGCTTAGTAAGTGCCTTATTTTGCTTTCCAATTAATGATACATTGTTCTATTCCCTTCAAGTTCATGTTTTCTACATTTTCTTGTCTATTGTCACTTTAGTCTTCATAGATATATATTCTTATATAATCATCTAGAGTAGGAGGAAGAGTACTTTTTCTAGTCTTTGCAGGTTTCCATTTGCATTGAGGAGCTTGGAGATCAAGCATCGAGATTGGTGCAGCGAGGAAAAAACATAAAAACAAGGTATGCCACATCCGTCCTCTCTCTCTCTTGATTGATATAGTTAGATATATAGGGAAAGTAGAAAAAACTTGTTCTCTTTTGTGTTTGGACCAAAGATAGGGGTCCTGGTCCAAAAGGGATCTTAGCATGTCCACAGGGTAACATTTCTCACAACACTAAGTAGTATGTTCCACATGTTAGTGGGTAGTGATTAAAATATTTGAAAGAAGTTAAAGGAGAGGTGTTTAGTGCACCTCCACATCATACAACTTGATATAAAAGCATGACTTGTCCACTAATAGTTTAAAGTCCAAAATTTCTGCAATCGTTGCACTCAATTTCCCATTCACACCTAACCCAAGTCCTCTAATGGACACCACCTCTACATATGATGTTGGATTTTAACTACCCCCAAATGACATGGGGAATCCCCCTTTTAGTAAAACCATCACATATTACAACAAAAAGCATAAATGACATGGAGCCTCCCCTTTTATTAAAGCCACAAACATACATGTATGAATCTCATAATTAGGATCATCATGACTCAGATTCATTCATGTTACTTATCTCTTTGTAATCCTTATCACAAGAAACTTAATACAACACTAATAGACATGTCACACACAACGATTCCCACTAATCATTGCAATTTTAAGTGCATTCAACTACATTACATGGATGAAATACAACACATAGGCGTTCTTACTGATTTAGGCTTGCCAATGATTCTGATCATGCTCTTGCTGGCATCCTTGAGTATATATGAGTTGACCATGCCATCGACTCAGACATTGGTACTCAAATTGAGTGTAGGCATAATCAATTCATGATTTTGCAGAATGACCAACCTTTCACTATTATACTTCCTCATGTTTGTTTCAAGTACCCTTTATTTTACAAAGTATTTCTATGTTACCATGGAGAGAGAGCGGGGTATGAGGTGAGAGTGATATTACAGAGTATTTCTATTCTCTTCCCATGTGGACACACTACCATTTAATTTGTCAGAAATAACCAATTTTTGAAAAGTCCATGTGGACATTTTAGAGTGACCTCAAGATGTTGTGTGAAAAAATGTCGCATTTTGGAGGAAATCCATGACCAACAAAGAAGAGAAAAGGGCATGTGTAAGATGATGAGGGGTATTGGGAAATATTAACTGCAGGTTTAAAATCAAAAGTTCCACCTTATTTGTTTTTCCACCATGGCATGGATAAGGCCACTGATACCCCCTTTATAAATTAGACAGTAACGAAAATTAGTTATGGGGAAGGCTTCAGAAGGGATCACTTATCATATAAAAAATCGAAGGTTTGGATGGAAAATAATTAAAATGAGTTATAGTCAGGTCTGGCCATAAGCCATTATAGGCATCATCCCTCTGTTGAATCATAGGGTTATTCAATCTTGTACAAAAATGAAACAAAATTATGTGGTTATACATGGAGAAAGGAAAGGGAAACTGATGTCACTCTTTCTCTCTCTTGTTATACCATTGTGACCATGGGATAGACATGTTCCCTCCCATATAGGCATTCTATCATGGGTATGGTAACATGTGAAAATATACATCTCCTAGCCATACATATAGGGTGAGAGAAAGGGAACCACAAACAAATGGAAATCCATAGAATGAATAAGGAGAATGCCAAGTACAAAGAGTGATGGAGGAAATTCATTCCTCTTCTACAATGGCCATATTATATTTGACCAAGGAAATCAATTGATCTCTTACAATAGGAATATTATAGTGGATATTCGAGGCACTTGGTACAAGAAAAAAAACTATGTGTAAAACTTGCATAAACCTCTGACCTTTATGAGGACAAGTTTCATTCATTCCGGTCCTTTTTCGAATGTGTTTTTTTAATTAAAACGATAAGATTATGCTTATTAAAATAAAAGTGATGAAGCATTGCAACATGAGCAATTCTAGTTCCAACATCCCTTCTAGTCATAGGATTGGGTGAAGTAGTCATTTTGATACTTGAAATGACATTTCATCTATTCTCCAATCATGCTCCATTTCTTAGGTATGCTCCCTCTTTTGTTTACTTGTTCCAATCCAATATAGATGAAGGTGAACATGTGATTTTTTCTCTAAACATAACCTTTTTCTACAACATATCTGACCCATGTTATGGAATCTCCTCACCATCACACTGATGTCACACTCCGAAGAAATTGCACATACATACTAAATAAGAGATCTTGTCCATTACTTGACATTATTTGAAAATTGAGAACCAAAATTTTTCTAGTTGTGGTATTTAACTCAAGAAGATTGGTTTCATTCTTAGATGTAGTTTCCCGAGCTCATACAGGTGTGGGGTCTGTCCAAATTAGAGACCTATGTGTCATCCTCTTTGGGTTTGGGATCGTTCGATTGAGGGTTCCTAAAGGTGGCGATGTTTTGGTGGAAGTGTAATTTCACTTGCTTGAAATTACCGTATTCTATTATAATTAAACTGCAAGCCTTGATAATAATGTGGTTCTCAAACCAACCAGATATACAAAAGTATTTTTTCAACAAAAAATTAGCTGATCAACTCCTCGAGAGTGACAACCAATCATAGTTCATTCCCATAACATTTTTCTTGTTCACAATTGATCCACCCTCTATCCAAATATTTTCAATTGGTTGAACCATATAGTCAGGACATGTTGTTAATGGGGAGGCCAAAGTTCATAGGTTCAAATCCAATCCAATCAAGTACCTCAAGAATACCTAACACTACCATGGCTGGTGGTTGATCCACCTTCAATTGGTTGAACCATGTATTAAGGCATGTTGTTAATGGAGAGGCCGAAGGTCACAAGTTCAAATCTGAACAAGTCGCTCGAGCATACCAAACATAGTTCCCAAGAGTAACAAACACTACCATAGCTTGTGGTTCAACGATCCTCCATAGAGACATTGTGAAAAAAGGGGAAGATCCTATGGGATTTTGAATAAGTACATAAAATTAATATACTTGAAAAAATAGTGTATATTGTAATAGTTTATAAGTTAAATTATTTTGACTTTTTAATTTTTCAAAATTTTTCTTATATTTTTAGAATATATGTATTCAATTTAAAATTCAAAATAAAATTATATGAATATTTTATAATTAATTGAAAGAATTGATGTAACTATTGTTGAGGAAAAGGTATGAAAAACCTTACTCAATCATTTTCATATCCTTCCAGGCTAAGGAAATATAGTTGGGAATGTTACCCGAAATTTATAGCCTTTAATTTAAAACAATGTCTTAATCCACAGGTAATACGTACTAAGGACTAAGGATGATTTTATATGTTATATGTAACTGTACAAAAGAAATAAAGGAAAGATATACATAAGTGTGTATAAGAAAAGAGATGAAAATAAAAGTAAAATATGAACAATATCATTAAGATACACATGTGAAATTGAAATAAAAAATCTGATTTTTATATTAACTTCATTCTGAGATACAAAAAAAAACTCTCTTTACAAACCCCTGCGAAGGTGGGACCAAAGTGAAACTTATAAGTCTCTGATGATCACCATACAAAAAGACTCTGACAACAAAAGAAAACTTAAGCTAAAGATATGGATCAACTTGCCATGAAAATGTTGTCACTTGACTCTGCAAAATATTCTTTATCAATCTTGAAATCTAATCCATAAAAAAACAAAAACACACAGACTATCAAAGATAGATCATACACCTTTAGAAACAATCTGCTTAAAGATATGATTCAATTTTGAATCATGCTTCCTTCAATAAGACCCTGCTATCATCAACATGGTTTAGCTTTCTAGTAAACTGAAAATGAATGAAGAAAATAATTATCTCACAAGTATAGAGCATACCTTATATCAAAAGTTCTCCTTCTATTCTCTCCCCATTTATCTCTTCTTTTGATTGATATTTTATTCTTTCTCAATAAGTTATGGTAGTTCAACTACCTTTATTTTGTTAAGCTTAATTAGCTTAACTAATTAGTTGAGACAAATAAATAATAATATATAAATAAGGGTCTATTTAAATAATAACTAAAAAGGTGGGACCCCTTGTCACTCCAATTTTCATTTCTTTAATAATCATCAAAACATGAAATATAATATCCCAAAAAATTAACTCAAATATCTTCCTTGTAACTCCCATCCTCATATTAATAGTCGAAATTTTAATATCAAAATAAAACATGACTATATCCAAAAATAGAATCATATCCATGCTGTCCAAAAAAAATATTTCTAAATGTGTATTTGATGTCCAAACATTCTGTCATAAAAACTACCCTCATAGAAAATAACATTAACAACATTAAAAACTATATTTTCTATGAGAGGCAGTTTGCCTCTTTTCACTACTGATCTCTTTTGATCTCTCTGATGTCTTGCCTTCTGTAGAAACCTTAGGCTATCTGGAACCTTGAGGATGAATTTCACTAATGACATGGGAGAAATTTTCCTTGAGATGGAGATGAGAGGACACTGATTCAGATGAATTTTCGAAAGAGTTAGGGGAATTAGACACTTTTTTCCCTTTATCAATCTTTGGTTCAGGCATGGTAGTTTTGAGCCTTTTACTTGCATGTGAAGACTGGGTTGGTGAAGCAATGCGATCAACTTGGGTGTTTAGGTTTAATGGCAGTGGAGGAGGAGGAAATGGCAATGACACTATAGGACAACCATTATGATGTGCAACAAGTTGATAGATGATCTCTTTCCATACATCATTGGCAGATGGTTTTGGCTACATAGAAACATGAAGGGGGACACTGATACTAGAGAAATTTTGGTGAGGTTGGAAAGAAGGCCTCTCAGGCCTAGGTTTCATAATTCCTTGGCCAACTAGATTACAAAACCCATCTTGGAAAACTTGATTTAGTTCTTGCGGATCAACGTCAAAATGTATTGAAAATTGTGGCCTTCTATGGCCTCTTTACCAATTGTTTCCTCTACCTCTGTTTGCACCTCTGCCATTGATGCCCCTGCTAAAGAAACTCATCCTAAAGAAATATTCCAATCACAGTATGAAAACATTTATCAATCATTCACTAACACTCTACCTAAATAAAATCAAGATGTTGGCTCTATAATTCACAACAAAAGCATATGCAATCCATCCATTGACACAACTTCACCAAATCCAATTTAATAATTAACTGTAATTTGAATAGGGAATGATAGGGTCAAATGCAATATGAGGGGGTTTCTAATGAATGAAAAATGGTAGCATGGATGAGAATCAACAAATGGATATTGTTCAATCAAATCACATAGCTCTTTTTCTTTCAAGAATAATATCTCGATAACACAATTTTCAACTAAAATCATCATCCAATCTCTTTAATCCTTTTCCTTTAAAAATGAAATTCAAGATAACATAACATGGGATGGATTAAATGTTATCGGGAAGGTTGTGGGTGTATCATGGGCGAAAAATGAAATGATAATGGGAATAATAGTGATTCGTATTTTGTTACATGAAATAACATTTATTAACTTTAAAATCAATATCCACAAAATCATTTAAATATCCACTATTTACCATGCACATTCATTTCCAAAACTTCCATGAAATTCTGTTTGTGCCATAACTCTCTTTTAAACTTCAACACACAAAAACTATATCCTAGAAACAATATTTTTAAATTGCACAATATAAAACTCAAGGGAAATTTATATGATTATCAAACCTGCGAATTTTATTTGTCCTTTTAAAAACTATGATAACGCTATGTAGGATATTGTTTACACAACAATTTAACTCAGTCATAATCATACATAATGATTCAAAACATCATGAGAGGAAGAGAAACATGGTGCTATTGACCTTTTGTTATATCACAACCTTCAATAAGAACTACAAACAAACCAGGTTCGAAACCCCAGTGCGAACATGGTGAGCATAAAATCCACATCAAAATGCAAGTCGACATAATTTTCTCATGGGTAAACAACAAGTGGTCCATGGTTCTATGGGTCGAATCCATTTTCCCACTGTTTGGTTAAAACACTAAACAAGACTTTGAATCTCGTTTTATATTATTTACTTGCCCACATTATTGGACGTGAAAACAAGGTTTGGGACTGACAAATAGGCACAAGCCTCAAGGTATGGCTGCAAGAAAAGAAAAAATATTTACTTGCCAAAGTGACTGTAAGATAATACATAGGGATCCATCACCTTTTAAAATAGTGGAAAGGATAATAAAAAATGGCCGGGAGACTTCGAAAGTGTGGATATGCAGTAAGGATACAACACAATGATCACAAAATTGACTGTGGATCAAATAGTTCAACACAATTTCTAATTTGGATTTTATTTTATTCATTCCCCTGTATAATGTAAGAGGAGAAGAGGCCTGGAGCAGGAATATAGGCGTAGGTTTTGAAACGTGGTTGCGGGAAAAGAAAAACCTGACTCTTTTCCATCAACATGACAACAAGAAAAAAAACACACAAGCCACCCATAACATCCAAGCCATAGTAATAAAAAGAATGCACATCTTCCAGGGTGGGGTTGATATGTAATATTCACAAGACCTGACTGTGCATTTCTTTTTGCAAATGAAACCCTCAAAACTAATCATATAAAATAAGCGAAACCAACTCACCTTCACCCATAGTTATTTTCCAACCTCTATATCATAGTAATACCACCTTTGTTCCAGGAACATACAACCCTATACATCAAATAGAATAAAATGACGAACACTATTTCTAGTTTGAAACATTTAAATGCCAAAAGGAAGAAACCCAAATCAAACTACGAATTACATGGACAAAATTCCCACAACAAATCAATTATAAACTTCGAAAAACAAACACATTTTGCATGCAAACACTAAGAGGCAACACAATAATTTTATTTGGAGTAGAGCTAACTATMATGAATGGAAAGATAATAGCCAACATACCTGTGAGAAGAATTCCATAAAGCTAGACAACACAACTATTTCCTTTCCAAAGGCTGAGCATAATTGAGGCGTTTCTAACTAGAGTAAYGAAACAAATGCGAGGATAAAGTGAAGGTGGTAGCTTTGAGGTAGGGTAAGAATGCCGTGCAGTAAATGCACGTTGCTTCCCCTATTTTCACATTTAATTCCATCAACCACAACCAAATATAGAGTGCTTCCAACTCCAAACAAAACTTTGTTCCAAACATATAATATCACCATTGTATATCCATAACATACCATTTCCAAATTCAAAGTCGAATCAACCTCTCATATGAATGCCCATTTAACACTTAGCACCAAAATAACATGTCTCATATACTTTTCTAGTGGAGTATTATATTCACATAATAATCATTTGCACATGTATGACAATATACCATGAGTTGGATGTGGCTTATATTTGAACAATATATCAAAATATAAGTGTAGCAAAAACAAACTAATATGTTTAATAAAATAAACATTTCCTCCATTTTGAAATAAAATTTCTTAGCACCCTTAACATCCATTAGTTGCACATGGAGATAGGTTAGTATTTCCACTCTTATTCTCAAATTGTGAATCTTTCTCGTAATATAATTATGATCACAATAAGGGGAGTGCTTTCTATCATTGTTTTTATCAAGGGGTCCCATCTATATAGTATTATTTAAAATATATATAAGTAATAATGCATTGCAACACATTTGCAGGAAGGAACTTTATGTTGCACATTTTTTAGGAGTCAACAAACTGGTGACTCCATAGGGAAATCTATTCTCAACATATTTAGAACTCAGAATGCTTGGATCCATAAACTGATAGAAGTAGGTGATTGAAAATGCTCAGAAAATAGTTATGCAAGAGGGGGAAAATTGTTAGGATATTTAGACACTTAGGAGTTAGTTACGATCTACTTGGTCTAATGTGTAGTTAGGTAAAAGTGTGTTTCTTAGTATGTTTCTTTAGTATGCATTTGTAGTTAGGAAATCCGACGGTCATGATATGTTCTCGACATAGAGTGATCCGACGGTTCATATTCTCCTCGATATTAATGACCATTGATCCATGGCTTAACACCCGATTTGTCCATGATCTTTATTTAAAGAGCATGGAGGGTCATTTTTCGATGATCAATTGTGATAAACTCTCTTGTAAAATCTCTTTGTAATATATTTCTTTTGCATTAATAAACTTCTCTAAGTGGCTGCGGTGGTTGGGGCCGTGGGGCGTTGGTTGGGGCCATTAGAGAGAAAGGTAATCTATTACAACTTGTGTTGGATTACTGAGAGGGGGGGTGAATCAATAATAAATATTTTTAATCCTTTTAACCACAATATGCAAGTGCTATTTATTTTTATGATCAATATAGCATTATCATCCAATAAGTGCATAGTAAATAAACCATGAACAAGTGAAAAATCATACACATACATAGTACACCGATATTTTTTACGTGGAAACCCAATGTGAGAGAAAAACACAGAATGTTTTTTCTTATTTGTCTTTAAGAATTACATTCATTGGAAGCACCATCTTCCTTTGTTTTCTAGTTGCAACTGGAAGGAGGCTCTGAACCCCTATTTTCAAGCTACAACCTGAGGGAATCCCCAACTCCCTAATTCTCTGGCTACAACTAGAGGTAGGCTACAACCCCATATGTTCTTTGACTACAACCGGAAGGTGGCTACAACCACCTATCATTTCCCCTTCCAACCTCCTTGAAATATAAGTGCCAAACATAGAAACTGAACATGTCACTACCGCAACTTGTTCTATCAAATATGTCACTAAGAAACCTGTCATTGTATACTCATCAACCAATCTGATCTAATCACATATAACTCAAACACTATACCACAAGTTTGTACCTCAAACCATGTGCTAGAACCTCATTGTTATAAAACCTTTATCTGTACCAATAACTTCAGCAACATACCTCAACCAAAAGCCCTCAAACATGAACCAATACTCAACTTCAGTAGATATACCTCAGATCAACTCTACAACAAGCTCTAAACTTCCAAGAGGGAATCCAACAGATTTAGAAGGAAAACCCTAAACCAGATTCTACCGCATTTTTTCTGCCGTGATTTTTCTGCAGCAATTTTTCTAATGCGGTTTTTCTGTCGTGATTTTCTGCCACACTTTTCCTGCCACAATTTTTCTCCTTCCATGATTTTTCTACTGCACGTTTTCTGCCACGATTTTTCTACTGCAATTTTCCTGCCACACATTTTCTACCTCACTTTTCTCTATAAACAATACCTTTCACAAAATAAATATTCAATGATATTCATTAGGTGCTAATGGGATAATATTTTTCTCTTATTTATACTTCCATGTAGCTTTCTCAAGGGGTTACCTTCTAACCAACTTAACCCACTTCCTTATTTTAGGGCTAACCCAATTCTAACCACTTGTCCACTTCTAACTCACTTTGCTACAAATAGTAAATTCTCCACTTTTAGTTGCAACTAAATTATTTTTAGTTATTTTCTTATTGCAACAATTTAACCCATAACTAACTCCTAGTTTCACCCACTTGACTAGTCAACTTCTTCTAGGAGCTTCTAGAATTAATTTTACTTCTTTGACCTTCTAGATAACTCATGAGGGTTCTCCACTTCACCAGGCCATAACTCTCTAACTGTGAGGAGTTATGTGACGTTCCACATATCACTGAAAATGGAATGACATGTACTATCCATCTAGAATAGTCTTACCTGCAAATATATTAAAATTCATACCATTATACATCAATAAAACATAATTCCCTTAATCATACTGTTGGGGATATCAAAATTTTATATCGGAATTGCTTCAAGGGTTGACATCAATGACAACCAACACAATTAATCAACGATCTTCCCCTTTGGCATTGATGGAAACACTCTGATGCAATATCCTACTGGAACCATGCCTCTGTGCTCTCTCTCCAAGAATCTAACTCTCTATCTTGCATATGATAAATATCTCCCTCTTTGACATCAATGGAAAGGGTAACCTCCCATCCGGGGCTACTCCCCCTAACTCAACTTTCCTTGGGACTAATCCCCCTGATTGAACTTGATGCAAGAGCATCCCTCACATCAAGCAAGCCAACATGGAAGCCAAAGGACGACTGGACAAGCCAACACAATTTTTGAAATCACCTTGAAACTGTTGCGTGAACATTAATGTGGAAATTGAATGAAGTGCACTTTGTATATTGCAATCGTACCTTGAGCCTTTAGCTCTCATCCTTAGTAGATAGAAGTCATTTAAAGTAGTTAATGCAAGTAGATAGAATTTAATTCTAGACTAGACAATTTTAGAAAGAAAGAGGGAAACGAGATATAGACACCCTCATTGTGCATTGTAACATAATACTGAGCATTGAGAAGAGAAGAAGAGTGCTATGGAAGAACACCCATGTACAGAGTTTGAATTAATAGAAGAGGTTGATTCAAATCCATGGTTTTGTGTTTGTTCTCTATGTATGTATGCCAAATGCTATTCTCATGAGTATTTACTTCCCGTTATGAAATTTCTTGACATGCTATGTATGAATGATTTCTTGTTGAGTGTTTGAAATATGAGAAAGGAAGTAGAAGAAATGAGTTTCAATTGTTTCTCTATCTGAGCAAGGATTTCTGCAAGGAGTGCAGTTGAAGTCATCCGTAAGGAGTGCGTTGACAGAAGGCTCAGATAGTTTAACTCTTGTAATCATTCACCCAAAAGTGAAATTGGGTTATAGGAGCTGTGCAAGGAGTGCGCAGGCTAAGGAAAGTCTCAGTTTTCAATATGAGCAAAGCATTGAAGGACTGCTGCTGCAAGAGTGCACAGAGCTGAAAGAACTAAACACTTGGAAGTGTTTAAGGATTGTCGCAAGGAGTGCGTGCAAGGGTCTTCTTGAAGACTCAGAATCGTGTGAAGCTCAGGAAGGACAAGGCTTTCAAGCTCATCGAAGAGAAGCATAGGGATTATGTGTCATGTGGAGTGTTTGAATAGGAATTGCAAAGTTATGCATAGGAGGACCCATTTTCATAGAGGAATACTGGGTTCATCTTGTATAAAACATCAAAGAGGAAGAGATCAACGATCAGGATCTTGTGGGGAGAATTAGAGAAATCCCGTTAGCTGTTGGATCTACCAAAGAAGCAAGGAAGTTACGGCCACGTTCGGAGTCCAAGCTCTAGAGGTCATGAGCCATCCGATCTGATAGGATTTGCACAGGGTTTAACCCTTGTGAGAAGAGTAAGAACCCCGAGAGGCATCGGGATATCGAGGCGTCGGGGTTTGGGAAATCGGGAATCCTGTGGACCAGAGATCGAGTAAATCCATCGTGGAAATCCCGACAAGCTCGGAGCCGTCCATATGCTGGGACAGGTGGCAAGGATCGAGAGTCCATCGACATTTCGAAGCTTCAGAAGGCAAGAGTCTGAGACCTATTGAACCCCGAAACGACGAAATGATCATAATAGTAGGATCACAGGGGGGACACATGTCGTGTGGTCGTCTAGATCAGGGATGTGGTCATCAGAGTTCAGATAAGGGAGTGTTTATGGTTCTGTAAAGTGGTGAAGTCCGAGGTTCAATTTGAACCATCCATCACTTGGGATGCGTGTCAAAAATCCGAAGAGAGTTGGGGATCGGCGTTTTGGAGGTCCTGACGACAGGATACTCTCACAAGTCGAAACCGTGAAGTCCGATTTTTCGACAAGAGGAGAGCTCTATGTCCCCAACTGATGTCATCTCATCGAAAAAAGGGAATCGGGAATTTCCAGGGTGAAAACTCCGAAGCATACGAGAACCTTCCATCCTTAAGGATGCATGGTCGAGATCGAAGTGATCAGGAAATCGACATTCGTGAAATCGGGGAAATCGAAGGCCGAAGCATTTCAACAATTGAAGTCATGAAACCCTAAGGGAGATCTAGAGCCATTGATCTCAGCGAATGTTCACCATCATTGATTTTGGTTACAGTGGAAGGGAGTCCTGGTGATGTCATATCGGGAATCTGTGAGTCGAAAGATTAGGGATTCCATGGGAGAGAGATTTAATACACTTCAACACTCGAAACTCCAAATCCCGATAGGGAATATGAATGCGGTCATATAAGAGGAGGTCGCATGGACTGAACACAGAGCTCGGAGGCTAAGGCAGCAAAGGAGCGCATCGAGATATTGGAGATTGGGAAATCAGGAACCAAAGGGTCGAGACATCGGGAGTTTGAAAACCTCGAAACCTGATTTTCTATTGTTCTGTCGTCGAAGAGAACAATGACCGGCCTAAAGACTGTAAAGTTCCGAAAAGACCTGTGATTCAATTTCGAAGGAGATTCCAGTGGGAATCAGAGGAGCCACTCCGGATCAAGGGAGAAAATTGAACGATCCTTAAGACCAGGAGGTCAGGCGCAAGACCTGCTGAGGTAGGTGCTCGGATGGACGCCATCAAGTGGTATCATAGCTTAGAAAAGATTCTTTGCTTTCTGTAGCAAGGAGAAGGAAGATTCACCATGCCGCCAAGGAGAAGAGATAGACAATCACTCGATCCAAAGGAGGAAAGGGAGATTCCCAGAGGAAGGGGTAGAGAAGTGCAGAATCCACAAGTAGAAAGAGATCCGCATAACTTACGTGCTAGAGTTGTGGACATGGAAATAAGACAAAGGTGCACAGCTGATGTAGGAGATATCAGTGATTCCAAAAATGAATATGATGCTGGACATGGAGAAGAAGAAATCATAGAAGAAGATGCAGCAAATGAGCGCTTACTTAAAGATGTTGCAAGAATGGGTGAAAAGGTGAAAATGGACATTCTAGTTTACGAGGGAAATCTGGATGTAGAAGAGCTTCTAGACTGGATTAGAGCTCTAGACACCTATTTTGACTATCAATATATCGAAGAGGACAAGAAAGTCAGGCATGCCATCATGAGATTAAAAGGACATGCAGCCTTGTGGTGGGATGAACTACAAGCGGATAGGCGTTGCCAAGGCAAGCAGAAAATTAAGAGCTGGGACAGGATGATTGCAAAGATGAAGGAAAAATTTATTCCCAGGGACTATCAAATTTCTATGTTCAGGAGGATGCAAAACCTTAGACAGAAGTTGATGACATTAAAGGAATATACTGAGGAATTTTACAGGTTGAGTATCAGGGCAGGTCATCGCGAAAGCAATGACGAAAAAGTGGCCAGGTATATGAATGGCCTAAGATATGAGATTTAGGATGAAATGAGTATGGTGACCATCCGAACGGTGGAAGATGCTTATCAAATGGCTCTGAAATCGGAAGAGAAGATGAGTCGAAAACAGATTCAGAGGGGCAGAGCAGAAGTCAACCCAGGGGATTGCCCAGGAAAGAACCCAGAAGCCCAGGGATGACTGGAAGAAACCTTAGGCATGAACGGAGAGAGGTGGAAGTTCACATGAGGGAAATACGCTGAGCAAAGAGGGAAACATACTGAGAAGAGAGGGGGGTATGTTAATAGTAATACTTTTCCTCTTACTAGAGGTAGAGGAAGAGGAAGAGGTGGAATAAGTACATTCTTCACATGTGGAAAGAATGGGCACAAGTCATTCAAGTGTCCAGAGAAAAAGAAATAAATTGGAGAAACTCACATCGCCGAGGCATAGAGACGAGATGTTGAGGCAGAAGACGCTGAAGGCGGAAGATCGCTAGTGATGCAAAAAGTCCTTTTGGCACCTGAGAAAGAGGTGGAAAATTCAGTCCAAAGGACCAAACTTTTCATAACAGCTTGCAAGACCAAGGGTTGGGCATGCAAGGTCATTGTGGACAGTGGTAGCACGAACAATCTCATTTCAACCGAGATGGTAGAAAAGTTGGAGCTGGAGACGACTGATCATCCAAGTCCATATAAGGTTTTACGGCTACAAAAGGGACATCAGGTAAAAGTCACTAAACAATGTTTAGTTGAATTCAAAATAGGAGGATATAATGATATGCTTCTATGTGATGTTATTCCTATGGATGTTTGTCATCTATTGCTGGGTAGACCATGGAAATATGATAGAAATGTGATTCATGATGGGTGAATGAACACATACACCCTGGAGAAGAATGGGAGGACACACATGTTGCTTTCGATTAAGGATAAGGACGTGAAGCCGGAAGTAAGCAACACAGTACTTCTCATGAGTGGGAAGGAACTCCTTACTGAGGTTAATAAGAAGGAGGATCCACAGTTCATTGTGGTCAGAAAACCTAAGATTGTTCTGACTAGCACAAGAGTGGATGATTTTCCAGAAGAAGTTCAGGAACTGCTGGAAGAGTTTGCTGATATAGTAGTGGATGAACTACCTCGTTCGTTTCCACCAATCAAAAGTGTGAGCCACCATATCGATCTCATACCAAGAGCTAGTTTGCCAAACAAAGCCACGTACCGATTGACACCACAAGAGAATGAAGAATTTAAAAGACAAGTCCATGATTTTTTGGACAAAGGTTTGGTCAGGGAAAGCTTGAGTCCGTGTGCTGTCCCGACAGTACTCAGTCCGAAGAAAGACGGAGGCTGGAGGATGTGCATTGATTCAAGGGTGATCAATAAGATAACGATCAGGTACAGATTTCCATTTCCAAGGATGGATGATTTAATGGATTGCTTAAGTGGGGAAAAGTATTTTTCAAAGATCGATTTGAAAAGTGGATATCACCAGATTCGCATGAGGGAAGGTGATGAGTGGAAGACAACATTCAAAACAAATGAAGGGTTGTATGAATGGATTGTTATGTCGCTTGTCTTAACAAATGCACCAAGTACCTTTATGAGGTTGATGAATGAAGTCCTGAAAGATTTCATCGGAATTTTTTTTATCGTATATCTGGATGATATACTGATTTTCAGTAAAACGGAAGATGAACATATGAAGCATTTGGCCATTGTGATGAAGAGATTACAGTAAGAGAAGTTGCTGATAAACATAAAGAAGTCCTCATTCATGAAGACAGAGCTCATTTATTTGGGGTTTGTTATTTCGGCAAATGAGTTGAGGATGGATCCAGATAAGGTGGAGGTGATCAAGAATTGGCCATCACCGAGGAACATATTTGAGGTGAGAAGATTTCATGGATTGGCTAGTTTCTATTGAAAATTCATCAGGAATTTCAGTGGAATCAGTGCAACAATGATGGATACAGTGAAGAAAAGACATAAATATTTTCATTGGACTGAAGAGGCTGAGAAGAGTTTCAATCTATTGAAATGGAAGATCATGGAACAACCAATTTTGGTGTTGCCAATTTTCAAAAGACATTTCAGGTGAAATGCGATGCAAGTGGTTTTGCAATCGGAGCGGTCTTGAGTCAGGAAGACAGGCCGATAGCATATTTCAGTGAAAAGATGAATGAAATGAAGGTGAAGTATTCCAAATATGATAAGGAGTTTTATGCCATCATACAGGCATTGAAGAAGTGGAGGCATTATTTGATTTTGAAAGAATTTATTCTATACTGTGATAACCATGCATTATAGTTTGTGACTCAACAGGAGAAGTTGAATCAGAGGCATGTTAAGTGGGTTGAATACATGCAGAATTTTACATTTGTGATTAAACATATTTTTGGTACTGCTAACAAAGTTGCTGATGCTTTGAGCAGAAAGTGTTTGTTGTTGCAGGAGTTCAGAGTCAAAACATTAGGTTTTGATGATCTCAGGGACATGTATGCAAATGACCCAGACTTTAAGGAAGCGTATGAAGCAGCTGAGAATCCAGTTCTCAAAGACAGAAGCCCATGGATAGACTATATGATCTAGGAAGGATTGCTCTTTAAGGGTAATCAACTGTGTATTCCAAATTGTTCCATGAGGGAGAATCTGCTGAAGGAGAAACACATTGGAGGATTGGCCGGACACTTCGGTCATGACAAAAAATTTGCCAAGATGAATGAGTCATATTTTTGGCCAGGGATGTGATCAGAGGTCAAGATATTTGTGGACAGATGCAGGATTTGCCAGCATTCAAAGGGGAGGAAGCAGAATGCATTTTTTATCAACCATTGCCCATACTTGAAAGGTTGTGGGATGCGATTAGCATGGATTTTGTATTGGGGTTTCCAAGAACACAAAGAGGATTTGATTCAATATTTGTGGTGGTGGATAGATTTTCCAAGATGGCACATTTTATCCCATGCTAGAAAACCAGTGATGCGACTCACATCGTGAACCTGTTTTTCAAGGAAGTCATTCGACTTCACGAATTACCAAGGAGTATTGTTTCGGATCGAGATACGAAGTTCATAGGGAATTTCTGGAGGACCTTATGGAAGAAGTTGGGAACTAACTTGTTATTTAGTTCAGCTTATCATCCTGATATGGATGGACAAACAGAAGTGGTAAACAAAAGTCTGGGAGATTTGATGAGAAGCTTGGTGACAGAGAACCACAGCAGTTGGGAAAACATATTGCCATAGGAAGAGTTTTCTTATAATGAATCTATTAATAGGAGCACAGGGCAGAGTCCATTTCAGATTGTTTATGGCATGTAGCCGAGAGGAATTTCTGAATTGAGAGATTCATAACATAATGCAACTAGTAGCGCTAGTGCAAAATATTTTGCAGAAGCGATGAAGGAACTTCATGGCCAGGTGAAGGAGCGGTTGCAGAATTCAAGTCAGGAGTATAAGCGCAGAGCCGATCAGCATAGGAGACAACTTCAATTTGAGGTTGGTGATATGGTTCTGGCACATTTGAGGAAAGAAAGGTTCCCAAGGGGAACATATAATAAGCCAAAAATGAAGAAAATTGGACCATGCAAGGCCTTGAAGAAAATGGGAGAAAATTCTTATGAGATTGAATTACCCGATGGGATCGAAATCTCTCCGATATTCAATGTCTCAGATTTATACCCATGTAAACCTGAGGATGCAGAAGCAGAAAATGAGAAGTCAGTGATCCAGTGGACAAAGCAAATGCCAGTTGCAGATAAGCCACAGATGGAGTGGATACTGGATAAATGAGTGGGTAAGAAGACCAAAAGGAAATAATATTTTGAATATTTGGTCAAGTGGAATGACCATCGAGTTGAAGATGCCAGCTGGGAGACTGAAGAAGAAATACAGAAGCATGGTCATACCGTGCAGGATCTCATGGACAGGAGCCCATGAAAGTTTTCAAGCGAGGGAGTATGATGTAGGAGCATCCCTCATATCAAGCGAGCCAACGCGGAAGACAAAGGACGACTGGACAAGCTAGCACAATTTTTGAAATCACCTTGAAACTGTTGCGTGAACATTAATGTGGAAATTTAATGAAGCACACTTTGTATATTGTAATCGGACCTTGAGCCTTTATCTCTCATCCTGAGTAGATAGAAGGCATTTAAAGTAGTTAATGCAAGTAGATAGAATTTAATTCTAGACTAGATAGTTTTAGAAAGAAAGAGGGAAACGAGATATAGACACCCTCATTGTGCATTGTAAAATAATTCTGAGCATTGAGAAGAGAAGCAGAGTGTTGTGGAAGAACACCCATGTACAGAGTTTGAATTAATAGAAGAGGTTGATTCAAATCCATGGTTTTGTGTTTTTTCTCTGTGTATGTATGCTGAATGCTATGCTCATGAGTATTTACTTCCCGTTATGCAATTGCTTTAAATTCTATGTATGAATGATTTCTTTCTGAGTGTTTGAAATCTGAGAAAGGAAGTAGAAGAAATGAGTTTCAATTGTTTCTCTATCTGAGCAAGGATTCCTACAAGGAGTGTAGTTGAAGTCGTCCGCAAGTAGTGCGTTGACAGAAGGATCAGATAGTTTAACTCTTGTTCTCGTTCACCCAGAAGTGAAATTGGGTTATAGGAGCCGTGCAAGGAGTGTGCAGGCTAAGGAAAGTCTCAGTTGTGAATATGAGTGAAGCATTGAAGGACTGCTATTGCAGGAGTGCGCAGAGCCGAAAGAACTCAACACTTGGAAGTGTTTAAGGATTTCCGCAAGGATTGCGCGCAAGGGTCTTCTTGAATACTTAGAATCGTGTGAAGCTCAGGAAGGACAAGGCTTTCAAGCTCGTCGACGAGAAGCATAGGGAGTCTGTGCCGTGGAGTGTTTGAATATTTGCTGCAAAGTTACGCGCAGGAGGACCAGTTTTCACAGAGGAATACTGGGTTCATCCTATAGAAAAAATCAAAGATGAAGAGATCGACAATTAGGATCTTGTGGGGAGAATTAGCGAAATCCCGTCAGCCGTTGGATCTGCCAAAGAAGCGAGGAAGTTACGGCCACGTTCGGAGTCCAAGCTCTAGGGGTCGTGAGACATTGGATCGTTGATCAGTTACCCATCAGCCGTCCGATCTGACAGGAGTTATGCATGGCTTAACCCTCATGAGTATAGTAAGAACCCCGAGAGGCATCGGGATATCGAGGCGTCGGGGTTCAGGAAATCGGGAATCCCGTGGACTAGAGATTGGGTAAATCCATCGCAGAAATCCCAACAAGCTCGGAGCCATCCATCTGCTGGGACAGGTGGTAGGGATCGAGAGTCCATCGACATTTCAGAGCTTCAGAAGGCAAGAGTCTGAGACCTGTTGAACCCCAAAACGACGAAAGGATCATAGTCATAGGATCACAGGGGGGACACGTGTCGTGTGGTCGTCTAGATAGGGGATGTGGTCATCGAAGTTCAGATAAGGGATTTTTTATGGTTATGTAAAGTGGTGAAGTTCGAGGTTCAATCTGAACCATCCATCACTTGGGACGTGTGTCAGAAATCCGAAGAGAGTCGGGGATCGACGTTTCGGAGGTCCTGAGGACAGGATACTCTCGCAAGTCGAAACCGCGAAGTCCAATTTTCTGAAAACAGGAGAACTCCGTGTGGGGCCCAGATGATGTCGTCTCGTCGAAACAAGGGAATCGAGAATTGCCAGGGTGAAAACTCCAAAGCATACGAGAACCGTCCATCCTTAAGGACACGTGGCTGAGATCGAAGTGATCGGGAAATCGGCATTCGTGAAATCAGAGAAATCGAAGGCCAAAGCATTTCGACAATTAAAGTCATGAAACCCCGAGGGAGATCTGGAGCCATTGATCTCAACGACTATTCACCATCGTTGATTTTGGTTATGGTGGAATGGCATCCTGGTGATGTCATATCGGGAATCTACGAGTCGGAAGATCGGGGATTCCGTGGGTGAGATATTTAATACACTTCAACACTCGAAAATCTGAATCCCGATAGGGAATATGACTGCAGTCATATAAGAGGAGGTTGTGTGGACTGAACACAGATCCCGGAGGCTAAGGAAACAAAGGAGTGCATCGAGATATTGGAGATACGGAAATCAAGAACCAAAGGGTCGAGACATCGGGAGTTTGAAAACCCTGAAACCCGATTTTCTATTCTTCTGTCGTCGAAGAGAACAGTGACCGTCCTAAAGACTATAAAGTGTCGAAAATATGTGTGGGTCAATTTCGAAGGAGATTCCAGTGGGAATCAGAGGAGCCACTCCGGCTCAAGGGAGGAAATTGAACGATCCTTAAGACCGGGAGGTCAGGCGCAGGACCTGCTGAGGTAGGTGCCCGGGTGGATGCCATCAAAACTCTTCCTGAAAATGCTCCCCCAGCCTAAATTGTCCTCTTTATGGTTCTTCCTCATGTAAATCTAAGACATATAAGATAAGCATTCAAAAATATTCATTTCAAAGTAGAAATTACTCTAAGTTTATGGCAAAGATACTCAAAGGATTCCCTTAGAAGTGGTTTTGTAAAGATATCTTCCACTTGTTCTTTTGTTCCCACATATTCAACTTTGATGTTCTTCTCTGCAACCTGTTCCCATAGAAAGTGATACTTTATTGGAATGTGCTTTGTCTTGGAGTGCATCACTGGGTTCTTTAAGATACTGATGACACTTGTATTGTCACAATAGATTGGAATGGGCTCATCATACTCAACTTGTATATATGTAAGAGTTCATTTCATCCATATAGCCTGTGCACAACATGTTGCTGCTACAATATACTTTTCTTTGAATATTGATAATGATACTGATGATTGTTTCTTTCTTATCCAAGATACCAAACAATCACCCAAGTAGAACACTGCTCCATTGGTGCTTCATCGATCATCAATGCAACCTTCCCAATCTACACCTATGCAGGGAATAAGTGATAAATCCTTTCCTTTTGGATACCATAATCCAAACTCTTCTGTACCCTTGAGATTTCCAAATATTTTCTTTACTTCTAGAACATGTGATTCCTTTGGTGCCACTTGAAATATTTCCACCTATCCAACTGCCTGCATTACATCTGGTGTGGATGTTGTCACATAAAGTAAGATTCCAATCATTGACCTGTACTGCCTCTGATATGTAGACTTTGAATCATCATATTTACTTAACTTGCAACTGGTTTTCATAGGAGTACTAACTGTTCTGGAATCTTCCATTCTGAACCTCTTTAGAATTTCTGTGATATACTTGGTTTGAGAAAAACAAATTCCTCGGTTGCTTTGACATATCTGAAGACCCATAAAGAAGGATAGTTCTCCAAGTAATGACATTTCAAATTCATTATGCATATCCTTTGCAAATTTCTATCTCAACCTGTCGTCATCACTTCCAAATATAATATCATCAACATAAAATTCAATTAATAAAATACTATCTTGGGTTACCTTGATGTAGAGGTTGATGTTTTCATTTCCTTTCCTTAACCCTTTTTGCTGTAAGTGTCTGTATAGTCTATAATACCATGCTCTGGGGGGCTGATTGAGACCATACAAGGCCTTCTTTAATCTGCAAACATAATCTTCATTTTTTGATAACTGAAATCCTTCTGGTTGCTCAATGTAGACTTGTTCTTCTAGTTCTCCATACAAAAAAGTTGATTTCACATCCATCTGATACACTTTAATATTCTTTGAACATGCATAAGCTAGTATCAATATAATTGCTTCCATTCTGACAACTGGGGAGAATGTCTCTTCAAAGTTGATACCTTCAACCTGTGCGTATCCTTTACATGCCAATCTAGCTTTGTTCCTAGTAACATCTCCATCTTCATTCAATTTATTTCTGAAGACCCATTTTGTGTCGATCACATTCTTTCACGTTGGTCTTGGAACAAATTACCAAGTGTAATTATTCTATATCTGATCCAATTCTTCATCCATGGCCTTTATTTAGAATTCATCCTTGCTGGCTTCTTCAAAACTGTTTGGTTCAATCAAAGATAAGAGTGCTAGGTGTAGTTTTTCTGGTGAACAAATTCTTCTTCTAGTCTCAACTCCTACATCTTTATTCCCAATAATCTGATCTAACGAATGATTCTTATGTATCTGTTTGCTAGGTGTCTTTGGAGGTACTTGTTGTTCTTGCTCTTCTACTTCTATTTTATCTTCTTCATCTTCCCCTTCTGTTTCTTCTTCATCCTTTTCTTCTTGTTCATAAACTTGTTCCACTGACTCTTTTTCTTCTTCCTTTAATTTTCGTTCACCTATCTTATCAACCCTTACATTGATTCTTTCCACAACTTTGTTGAGCCTTAGATTGTAAAATCTTTATGCTTTCCTTGTACTTGAGTAACCAAAAAGTACACATTTTTCTACACGAGAATCAAACTTTCCTATTCTTCCATCTTCTCTTTTGATGTAGAATTTACTTCCAAAAACTTTGAAGTGCTTCACATTTGTTGGTCTTCCTTTCCATAGCTCATAAGGAGTTTTTTCACTTTTGTTACTCAAAAGTACTCTGTTTTGAATGTGAAATGTTGTATTCACTGCATGTGTCCAAAAAACATCTGTCAACTTGGAATCCATTAACATTGTTTGAGCCATTTCCTATACCGTCATGTTCTTTGTTTCGACGACCCCATTCTATTGAGGTGTTATAGCAACAAAGAATCACCTTTTTATACCATGTTTGTTGCATAAATCCATAAATTCCTTTGAAGTAAAATCTCCTCCATTATCAGATCTCAAGCATTTGATTTTTGAATCCATTTCATTTTCAACTATTTCCTTGTATACCTTGAAGTTTTCAAATGGTTCTGACTTATTCATGAGAAAACAAATTGTAGTCATTCTTGTATAATCATCAACCAGTAACATAAAATATTTCTCACCTTTTAAACCCTTTGTTCTAGTTGGTCCAACTAGATCAGTATGCACGATTTCCAGTGGTCTAGTCGTTGAGCATTCCTTTGATTTGAACCTGGTTTTTGTTTGCTTTCCTCATTGACAATGTTTGTTACAGGTATGAAATAACTGAGAGGGGGGGGGTGAATCAGTTATTGTAAATTATTAACAATTTCTCTCAATTTTATCTTC
>JZKD02S0165024.1:112845-124159 GCA_000966675.3 Picea glauca | reverse complement strand
TGTTGTATCTTCATTTTCATTTTCCTTCATGTCCAAATAACTTCATCAATATTCTGGTCCAAAACCCATGACTAGGGTTGACATCAATGACAACAACCAATCTTCCAACAAATCACTCATTCAGGTGAAGGTAAAATCGTAGAGTTTTCACCTCACTAAGTTGTAATTAAGGATCTAGAATATCCTAAGCATGTTCGTGCACTTGGGAATTGTTGATGATATTAGAAGGTTGTACAAGTTTGACAACTTTGGGTCATCATCTTTTCCATTAGTTTTTGTTTCTCATAGCGATGAATTGAAAAAACTTTGGCATGAGTAGTTTGGTCATCTAAACTATCGCTCATTGCAGTAACTATGTAGGCAACATATGGTGATTGAAATTCCTCTTGTTTCATGCAGAGATGGTGTTTGTGCTGGTTGTGTTCTAGACAAACATCATTGAGACAATTTTGACAAATGTACCTCTTGGCATGCCTCGAGCCCTTTGCATCTTATTCACAGTGACTTGTGTGGTTCAATTTCTTATACTTCTTTTTCTGGGTGCAAGTGTTTCTTAAACTTCTTTGATGACTTTTTCAGACATACTTGGGTTTACTTCTTAAAACTGAAGAGTGAATGTTTTGACAAGTTTTTTTCCTACAAGATCCTTGTAGAAAAGCAATCTGGATATAAAATTCAAAGATTAAGAACATATAATGGAGGTGAATACATGAACAGTAATTTTACAAGTACTGCACTACACAAGGCATCCAAATGAAACACATTGTTCCATATACACCACAACAAAATGGTGTTGCTAGGAGAAAGAACCGCACATTGAAAGAAATGGCTAATTGTATGATCCAATCTAGGGGATTAAGTCTAAAGTATTGGGTGAAATCCATCAACTGTGAAAATTACATAGTAAATTTCACTCCCACAAAGGATCTTAAAAATATAACACCGAAACAAGCTTGGACTAAAATTAAACCAGATGTAATTCACTTCCATGTATTTGGCAGTATAACATGGGCTCACATTCCTAATGAGAAAAGGAAAGAATTGCAGCCTAAAAGTGAGAAGTGTATAATTGTTGGTTATTCTGAATATGTCGAAGGTTATATAATTCTTCAACCACATTGTAATGAAATTATTCTTAGAATACATGTTAAATTTGATGAAAATCTCTTGGCTTGTGAGCCTAATTCAACGATTGTGCCTTCTTCTACTTGCGATCCATCTTCAATATTTGTGCCTTCTTCTATTCCTATTCTGGTTTCTTATTCAGATGATGACAGTGAGGATGAAAATCCACCTCCACCTCTTGACCTTCCTCCAAATGATTCATTTGAACTTGAACCAACACCAACTCCACCGCTTCCTAGATGGGTCCATTCAACACGAGAAGCAACTAGTGATCTTTTTGGTGATATTTCAGATAAATGTCAGTCACGTTCATAGTTCTATCAAGAATCTTCTATTTTGGCTCAAGTTCCAAAGACTCATGATCCAAAGACATTTGCAGAAGCTTAAGTTCATCCAGATTGGGATACAACAATGAATGAAGAGTATCGTTCGTTAATGGAAAATGATACTTGGGATCTTGTACCTCTTCCAAAAGGACGAAAACTTGTCATATGTAAATGGGTATACATAAATAAGTATGAATTATATGGAAGTGTTGAAAGACACAAGGCTCCATTAGTTTCCAAAGGATTTTACCAAGTTGAAGGAATTGACTATAATGAAGCCTTTGCCCCTGTAGCCAAAATGAATTCCATCTGCCTTGTTCTTGCCCTTGCTGCCTCACATAAATGGGAGGTCCATCAGATGGATGTTAAATGTGCCTTCTTGCATGGATATTTACAAGAATAAATATACATGGAACAACCTCCTAGCTATGTCCAAAATGATTCTAGCCTTGTTTGTCACCTTAAGAAATTTCTTTATGGTCTTAAGCAAGCTCCCCGAGCTCGGTGTGCCAAAATGAACAACTTTCTTATTGACACTATATTCTCTAGATTCCATTCTGATCCTAATTTCAATACCAAGAAAGTAGGAAGCCATATAATAATCCTTGTCCTTTATGTTGATGACCTTATCCTTACTACTAGTGACTCAAAATTTTAAACCATGTGAAAACCAGCCTTAAGAAGAAATTTGAAATGACAGGGTTATGCTTTTTGCACTATTTCCTTGGCCTCAAAGTTTTTCAAACTAATGAAGGAATTTTTCTTTCCCAGTCTAAGTATGCTTGTGACCTTCTTCATCACTTTCACATGGATGATTGTAAACCATCCCCTTCTCCCTTCCAATCTGGAGTCAAGCTTGTTGCCACCTATACTTCTCCCGAAGTTGATGCCACCTTGTACCATCAGTTAGTTGGTAGCCTCTTATACTTGACTCATACCCATCCTGATCTTTCTTTTGTTGTTGGTCTTGTTGCTTGGTATATGCAAACACCCCATGAAAGCCATTGGTAAGTAGCTAAAATGATACTTTTCCATGTCTATGGTACAATTTAGTTCATGATACATTACAGTTCAGGGGGGAATCCTTTATTGGTTGGTTTCACTGATTCAGATTGGGACGGTGATCCTACTGATAGAAATTCTACTGTAAGTTATGTTTTTAGCCTTGTTTTAGGACCTGTCACTTGGGCCTATAAGGAAAAAAATGCTATTTCACTTTCTTCAACAGAAGAAAAGTACCGAGCAACGGTAAATGAAAGTCAGGAAGACTTGTGTATTTGACAGATCCTTTCAGAGTTTGAATTCCAACATTAGCATCCAACCAAACTCTGGTGCGACAATCAGAGTGCCATCAAGCTCGCCAAAGACCCATTTCAACATCAATGTAGGAAACACATCGAGATACACATGCACTGTTAGAAAAACAAGATTGCAGATAAATAAAATAAAACAAATGCAGAAATAAAACATAGAAGATACATGATCTAGGTGGATATTGGTGGACACCCACCTATTCCAACTGACTCCTCTTAATAGTTTTTAGTTCAACACGTTCTTATGCAATTCTTTGTAATTGTGGGTTCTACACTTTCGGGGATGTCTAAATCCCTATGTAGCTTCCATGTGGAGATTGATGGCCTCCCACCTAATCCAACTGGCTTATTTTGGAATTTTTCATGTTAGTACATCTTTTTGTACTTCTAGGGTTGTTTTGGGGCCCTAAACAATGTTTTTTTGGATTTCCATGGTCAAACTATAGATAGAGTCAGATTTCGATGGAATAATGTTTATTTCTCGAAAATACCTTTGGTCGTAAATAAACATTATTCCTACAAAATAACATAGGTAAATAAACCTTTGGTATTTTCGAGAAATAACAGAGGTTGCATGAAAAATTTACGACCTCGGGAAGTTGATGTTAGAGAAATATTTGCCTCACCCTATGAAATCTTGCAGAGAGGGCCTTATTCTATTCCCCCATGCAGACTTAATTTCCCCGATTGATAAATCCAAAGACAAAAATAAATATTTTTCCACTTGTACGCATCTTGCAAGCTATACAATTAGTGTATACGTTGGTTGCTCCACTACAACCCACATACATCAGTATTTGTGCCAAAAAATCAAAATTAAATGTCAGGTTTCCATGTCACGACATGAGATATCTGTTCCTTGGACTTCCATATACTAGAAATGTTCCAACTCGGCCCTTCATTTGCATTTTGAAGGCTATAAATAAGCCAATTCCAAGCTATGGAAAAGGAGAGAATTCAACTTTGAGAGCAAAGTTACTCTGGAGAAATTATTTACTTCATATTGAGTCTGCATCCCTTTGTCCTTTAATTATGAACACAGTGTTCAACCCCCAAGATCTTCCCTTATTGATGGAGAACCTCTTTGTCTCCCTTATATGAGCTTGCCTTTGGTGGAGGATTGAAGTGGTGGAGGCCCAGTTGGAAGGAAATCAGTTTCTTGGTTCTAAACCGTGCCGACACAGAAGTCCATAATATTTTCACTTCTGCTGATCATTTATTAATAGAAATACTCCTTTCCCGTCGAATTGATATCTTACAAATATATGTATTATGATCCATGGGCATTTTTGTTTTGTATATTAATGGATTATGTTATCTAATGTGCTAACATATTATATTATCATTATATGTTTTCTCTTCTCTTTTATTGAGAACTTGTTGCAGGTATAACGATTTGGTTCAAAGTGCTCAACGATGGACATCATACAATGTTTGGATGAGGTAGGCCTCTTTCTTACCTCTCTTGCACATTAGTTTATATAGAATAAGCTATAATTGTGTATATTCATACAATCATACCTATCGGTTGTGGTTCACCCTAGCCATAGAGAGATTTTCCTCGTAACAATTGAGGTACAAAATTACCCATCAAGGCCGACATAACTTTTGGTGTTTCATCTCCTAGGGTTAGGTTTTCGGATGTCTAGAGTTTTGGAATTCACGAGTAATGTTAAAAAGGCCTCTGGAGTCTCATTACAATCATTCTTCTCAGATGGATGTGTGTAGCATCCACATCTCTTCTTAGATATAGCTACCACCATTCGAGCAATTTGTTTTCAGTTATGCAATTTTATAGTTTCATCCTATTTTATTTATTCAATAAAAGTTATTTATCACTGGATCTTTGTTGTTTTTCTCCATACCTTTCTGTTATTGTATTCAATCTTCTATTCATTTAATTCTGCTCATAAATGTGGATCAGTGGTATCAGAGCAGTCTATTGGGCCCAAGATATGATCCATTTTATGATGTTAATTATATACTTTTGTCGAATGTATATATGCGTTTTCATGTTTTTGAGAAGTTTTTGAAAGGATTTTGTGCCGAAACGCTACGATCCACACCAGGTATGCATAATTCGTGTTTTATGATGATATTGAGTATAATTCAATATGATTTTATGTTTCCAGGAATCTAATTCACATTTTTTGGTGTCATAGGGCAAAATCACATGTTTTTTATTCTGCCACTTAGTCTGATACTCCATTCAGAACTCAGTCTGGTACTCCATCCGACACTTTGTCCTGCATAAAAACGATGAGAAATTTGGCGGTTATGGTATTGGCGGTCAGTGATGGGTGAAACAAAGACATGGGTTTTTCTTGTGCTCATGCCCTCCAACTACTGAACTCTTGACAACTCGATTTGGGTTGTTATGTTGGGCGATTATTGGCTCACTCCATTTTGACAGTTAGGGCATCATTAATGTAATTTAATGTTTTTAGAAGAGGTTCAACCCTCCAGTGGTCGACCTCTTAGTTTGTAAATATTATAAATACCACCTCAATGGTCATACAAAAGAGAGAAGTCGTTTGTTAGAGACAAATACCATTGTTTTTCCATTTTCATTTTGCAAGACTGTGTAAACCTGCATTTTTAAGTTTTAATGGTGAAATCACTTTGTTGAGTTTGTGGTGTGCATTTGAGGAGTGACCATGACTTGCTGGGGGGGCCCACCAATAGTTTGCGTAACTTTTCTACGATTTTCTTTATGAATTACATAGCATAGATGTCTTTTTATTTTATTTCTTGTACATGAATTGTTAGTTTATTTCTTTGTTATATAACTTGCCGTTATAGTTTAATTTTTGTAGTTTCCTTTTTGCAGGTTAGCATGAAGGATCTTGTCAATATGCATTGACTTTGTAGTTAATAGAAACAAGTTTGCAAACTTGGACACTAACCCCACGTGTGATTAGATAGTAAATTATACTTTCTTTATGCTTTTAAAATCAAGTTCAAAATAGAATTTAAAATATAATTTTAATTCATGTTTTCTTTAACAAGACTTCGATGGATGGATAGTATTAGTTCTAGTTTTTATTTTCAGATTGCTTATTCAATTACTATTTTTTTTTTTTTGCTTAACTAGTTGTTAATTAATTTGCTCATTAGTTTACTTGTCATATGCTAGAATAATGTTTAAATCTTGTTTATAAGCATTTCTCTTTTTGCAATTTGAATTGTTGAAATAGGTCCAGCTTAGTTTATCTCATGTAATTTCTTTCTTAGATCTAGGTTACAATTTCAATTTGTAGTTAATGATTGAATTTAGTTATGAGTTTTCTTACGTAGTATAGAATGCAATTGAATTTCACAATCTCTTTATAACTGTTGATGATTAATGCATGAGTGATAATCACATGGATATGCAGGGTAATTGATGTTGTTTCCTTAATGGATAAGTTCTCATTGGATTTCCTAATTCACACTTTTCACTTTGCTATTGAAGTCAATATTGAGTTTATCCCTCTTGAATTATCTTTCATTGTTAAGTGCCATCGTGATATTATAAGACATCGGAGACATTCACACAACCATCAAAACTATATTTAAGTTTTCATATGTTAAAAGATAGCTTCTTGATTTCATAGATCAGAAGATAGGTTTCTTGTTTTTGTAGGATATATAGTCTTTTGCTTTGATAGATTAAAGAGTAGTTTGCGTATCAAAGATTAAAAATTAGTGGTTAATTCTTCTTTCTTTCAATTAAGTAGATTTCCTTTTGTAAATTAGAAATGGTTATATTAAGAATAGAGTTCACTTGTCTCTTAGCTTAGTAAGTTGCTTATTGAGTAGTTTTTATTAATTTACTTGCTGTAGAAGTTATCCTAGGTTAATTAGCTGCTACTTGCTTTAATAGGTTAATTGCTTACTTGTCTATTCTTGCTTTGATAGTATAGTTGCTTGTTTATTTACTTGCTTTCATAGGATAGTTGTTTATTGAATTCAAGTAGACTAGTTAAAGTAGTTTGCTATTGCTATTTGTTTATTGTTATGATTAAATAGTTTTATTTTGCTTATTGTCATGATTCAGTTAGTTTTCTTAGTAGGGTTTTCATTTTCTTTCCTAGAACTATCCATATATCCTTGGTTCAAAAGTACTTAGGTTACATAGTTTAAAGTTGCTTAGTAGGGTTTGATCATTAGATAGCTTTTCTTGAATAGATTATCCCTTAGATAGCCACTTCCTTAGTTAGACTATACTACTACCGATCCTTCTACCTTGGAATATATTTTCTTACAACTCTAAGTTTACTTACCCCGAGTTGACAATTTAATTGAGGGTTTTTAGTGTTTTTTTAGTGCATATATAACACCCATCATTTTTGGTGCCCCTGTTGGGGAGTTGTATCAAGTTATGAAATAGTTAGGAAATAGATCATTTCTATACCTTATCATTAGATTGGTGGTGGGGAAACTTTAAGATGAGAGGTAAGAACCTACGCATCTGCTATTGCAGGCTCCCCCAAACCCAATGGTAGTTTTTCTTGTTGTTTTTGTTTTCTTTCATGAATAGACCTAGAGACCCAAAAGGTAGATACATTAAATCTAAATCAGATCTTTCAACCAAGGTTCCTTCTGACCTTTTTGGGGGAAGGGACGTTACACTCATAAAATCTGTAGACCGATACTGAAAAATAGGAGCTAGCTCAACTCAGAGAGATAAATCAGTCTCTGAAGAGACTAACACAGAGAGCACTATAGAACAAGAAATTGAAGCATCAATCGTATTGGGATAGGAGACAAGACCACTCGAGCCTTCCACAAAACCAAACAATACAACCTTTTCTTTTACACCACCACTAGGAGATCCTAACTTTGAGGACATCATAGACCCTGAACACGTGAATATATTGTTTGGTAGTTCAGACAATGTAATTATCTCTCAAACTGACACAAAAACCTTGACACTATTACACATTATTTTGGTCACTCTGGTGATGTCTCTACAATTATGTGTTCAGGCTCTCATAAGGAACTTTTGCCTGAGAAAAGTGACTGTTGTCTTCTTCTGCAAAACATGTTTTTAAGATGAGTTCACAGGCTGCATATATTGTAGGGTGCGAAAAACCTGATTCTCGCAGGCTACTCTATACTTGGATTGTGAGGGGTTCGCAGTTTCTCTATAGGTAGGGTGTGAACCTGATTCAAACATTAAAAGGAAGAAGAGGTTACGAAGGTTCTAGAAGAGGATCTTCTAGAAAATGAGTTGGCATTCACATGGTTGGCATCCTACTGACTTCTTAGATTTAGTGGGATCATCCTCATCCCTTTAACCATCTCTCCTTCTCCTATATAATGAAAGGTTTCTCGAGGAAGAGGTTAAGCAAGATTCAATAGAGAATTGATGAAAGAATAGGCTTAGAATTGTGTGAGGAATCTTGTTTGAATTGGTGCTTGAGGCCTCCATTTGTCCATCAAGCTATAGTGGATCTTCTTCATGCAAGTTTGGAGCAAGTGTGTGTGTTGGAACAAAGGACCACCGAAAGGAAGCTTGCAACATCAAGGCAATACCGGTTGTATCTTGTACTTTCATTTAATATAATAGAGTGGCATGTCCCTTTCCCATAAAATCACTTTTATTTTATTACATGACTCCTTGATCACATGTTTAGGTCTTCATTGAATGTATTATTGTTGCTTTCACCTTGGTCAATTTGTGTCATTGTAGATTTGATATCACACGGATACCAAAGCGAAGAAGGGACAAAAAAGACATAAGGAAGCGATATCTAAAGGTATGTCACTTATTCCTTCTTCAATGAAAAATTCAATGATTGTAACTTAGGGAAAGCGTCATGTCCTGTCCTGTTTTGTTCTAGATCTAAGTGGATCTAGGGTGATCTGTTAGTGTCCGCATATACCTATTTATCCTATAACAAAATTGTCTACTCCACTGGGGATTGACTCATTTTGTGGTTTTTTGTTGGCCATTTTCTCTTAGCCTACTCTTTTTCATTTCCAATTAGTCTCTGAGTCTGTGGGAGATCCATATAGACTCTCTAGACCTAGAAGTTCACTCAAACGTTTTTTCCTTTTTCTAAATTTTCCTTGATTACAAACAGTCTCGCATTGTACCTCTCTATAGCTTGCGAAAATCATTGATTTTCGCACCCTACTATTCAGTCCAGTGTGACCTTCTCGCACTCTTCCAGTGTCTAGACTGCAATAATTCCTAATTTTCGCACTGCACTCCACTACTAGGCTACGAACTCATTTGTAATTTTTTTGGATTAAGTCTTCTTGTCTTTTTTATGCCTAGATTTGTTAGTTTACCTGGTGCCAAACTTGGAGGTTCCCTTCAACTTGATATGACGTGTGCAACAATACCATTTTTCGGGGGGCAGTTCACGTGACTGTATAGGGAAACCAGGTTAGCATTTACGGTCAATGGTCCTCTCATCCCAAACAATTATCCTGTATATATTGTCGATCAGGATTTAGGTAATTGTATATTATCTATAGATGATGATATAGATGCATGTATAGAAGAAAATTGTACGGGAAATAAAAAAGGAAAAAGAACAAATAGAATAGGATGTGTATAACACTGGTGTTTGGAAAATGTTTTTTGACGATGCCTCATCTTATCTTGGAACTGGGGTTGGAGTAATTTTTTTGGCACCTGATAACCAATTCGTTATCCCTTTCTCTTATAGGCTTCAATGGAACATAGACCACACCAATAACGTATGTGAGTACGAAGCTCTAGTGTTAGGGTTAGAGGCCGCTAGGAAAATGAAAATTAAAAACTTGGAAGTTTTTGGTGATGTAGAGTTGATCGTGAGATAGGTTAATCACCAGTATCAGGCCAAACATCCTAGGTTAAGGTCATATCAAAATTGTGTTTGGGACCTAATCGAAATTGTTTTCTCCTTTGTTAATGTTCATTTCGTCCCGAGAACTGAAAATCAACAGGCGGATTCTTTAGCCAAAGAAGCTTTGACTTTCGCACCTCCCACTTCTTTCAAACTTAAATATCATATACAAATGAGACATATACCTTTCATACCCAATAACATACAACATTGGCAAGTCTTCGAGGACGAAGAACAACTCCGAAAATTTCTAGAAACGATAGATGAGTTCGTTGAAACCTATGTTGACCGAGAGAACCAAAATGATCCTATTTGGATCATGTAGGAAGGGGAGGACCCCCAAGAGTTCCAAAATAAAATAGCAAATCACCGGATGTTGGTTTTAAAAAATAATCAGATACCCAATTGCCTGATTCCCTTAGAAAGGATTTTTAGTCATGATGACATCCCTTTTTAATACTACCTTATAGCCTCAGTCGAAGGAAGTTGAAGATTGCAATATAGGTTCTGATGAGAGTCCCAGACTAGTGAAAGTGTCCAGGTACCTGTCTCCCGAAATCAAGAGTAAATATGTTCAGTTGCTTAGAAAATACAAACATGTTTTTGCCTGGTCTTATGACGAGTTGAGAACTTATGATACAAACATCATGGAACATAAAATCCCACTAAAACCAGGCATCAAACCTTTTAGACAGAAACTCAGGTAGATTAACCCTATCATGTTACCGGTGATAGAAAAAGAAGTCAAAAAACTCCTGGATGCTAAAATCATAGTTCCATTGAGATACTCTGAGTGGGTAGCCAACTTAGTCCCAGTAAGAAAGAAAAACGGTGAGATCAGACTGTGCGTCAATTTCAGAAACCTGAATCGATCATCACTCAAAGACAATTACCTATTGCCTAAGATGGATCACGTCTTAGAAAAAGTAGTTGGAGCTAACCGAATGTCTATGATTGATGGTTTTTCAGGTTACAATTAGATCGTAGTGCACCAATATGATTAAGAAAAGACTGCTTTCACTACCCTGTGGGGTACTTTTATGTACTATAAAATTCCCTTTGGTTTGATGAATGCAGGGGATACTTTTCAGCGGGCCATGGATATTGCTTTCGTGGGTGAAAGGTGTTGGATCATGTTGTCATTGATTCCAATGGTTTTATTGATTGATGTCATTGATTGATGTCAAGTGATTGATTGATGTCAAAAGATTGATTGATTGATGATTGATGTAATATAATATGTATTGTCCTTGATGAGAATGCATAGATGAAGATGGATCAATGAGTTGTCATTGATACATGATGAAGATGGATCGATGTGGTTTCATTGGTATATGATGCATTGTTGGAAAAATGTATAGATGACTCATCATTGTCTTATCATGATTCATAAGGTGCACAAATGGATGAACTCCAAAGTGGTCCCCTTATGGTGAAATCCCTCACGGGAAGACGCTTTGCATATTGAGTTATCCTAGAAGAATGGTTGAAGGACCCATGCTCTCATTATTGTCTTATAATGATTGATAATGTTCACAAACAAATGAACTCCAAAGTGGTCCCCTTATGGTGAAATACCTCACGAGAAGACACTTTGTGGATTGAGTTATTCTAGAAGAATGGTTGGAGGACCCATGCTTGTATGTGGAATAATGAGATGAAGATCAAGGAAATTGTTGGTGAAACTATCCTAGATGGATAGTACTTGTCATGCCATTTCTGGTGG
>JZKD02S0165024.1:96415-108831 GCA_000966675.3 Picea glauca | reverse complement strand
CTTTCACAATGAAAAAGGTAATGAACGAATAATCTTTGGACTGGCAATATAAGAGCTCATAAAGGTAATCCCATTTTTTGTTTTTTTAAATTCCAGATAAAAACTTTGAAAGGTATAATAAATAAATCACCTTGTCAAAAACAAAACAAAAAAAAAAAACTAAGAACAACCATATGTAGAGAAGCTTGCCTAAACCCCTTTACCTTCTTCCTTGGCCATAGTAAATCCTTTTCTCGCCTGATCATAGATGTCTAATCAATGAAATTTCTTGAGAACAGAGGGGTCTTGCTTCGGTCATTGGAAACTCTCGAACATATTTTCAAGAAAGAGAGCAGGTTGTGTTTTTCGTTTTTTGACTCTGGCTAGATCGTAAACATGTCTAGGTTAATCCTAACCTTATTAGTTATCCTAACATGAATAACTGATCAGTTTTTCTGAAGGAAGTTCCCTAGACTAAAGGTCAAAAAGTTTTCGTTAAGAAGTCCTCTAAAACCCTTGATTTTTGAAGGCAGGTGAGAAGATTGACCCAGAGTGATTTCAATGAGTTTACAAACTTTGAGCCTTTTTCAAACATATATCTTTCTGAATGTATTACATGCTCATTGATTGCCCCCATTTCAGATCTAAAAAAAATAAAAATTATACGGACAGATGGTGAAAGGAAATTCAATATTGATTGCCCCCATCTAGTTCAAAGAGATGAAGAAAGGAAATTCATACTTATTGATTGCCCCCATCTCAGCATTTAAATGCTTGCGAAAAATGAAGTGATGAAAGGAAATTCAATGTGGGAAGTTGGATAACTTCACCGGGGTACTGAACAGGCTCGCTGACAATGAAGCGATATCCTCATATCTAATAAAATCTGTTATACATGAGCTAAAAGATACTCTGGTAATTTCTCTTCTTTTTAGCTAGATTTTATCATAGGTTTCTAAGATCTCCTTATCGAACACAACATGAATAATTGCCTTGATGAAAACAGAATCACGAAAATCCTGATAAGATTGATTAATTGGGTTTTGATTATCTTACACAATTTTGAGGTCATCTTTAGGATAAGAAATCTATTGAAAACCTGGCTCGGGATAGTCAGAATTTTTGTTTTTGTAGAGTTTTCAAGGTTGACATTGAGACCCTAACATTGTTCAGTTTTTTCTCCTTATTTGTCTCACAGAGCCAAATCTTTGGCTCCATTACCCAATGAAGTCACTCAGTCTACATGTTATTCTCGTCCCACAAGGAGACGAGATCCCTAGATGGAGCCTAATGTTGACATGAAGATTAAATTTTTCCACCCTTTAAAAATGAAGCTTCATCTTTTCTTGAGCCATGGAGCCACCCTTAGTCCAAAATAGAAAGGATTCATAATCACCCATTCCTTTTCGGATTTCAAAATTTGGTTCTTCTCAAGGTGTGATCTTCAACTATCCCTTTTTCCCGGCATCGAAATCCTGAAGCCATTTCAAAATATTAAGAAATATAAAGTAAAAAGGGGGAAGAAATGAACGTTACTTTTTCCGTTGTTTACCACAAAACACTTTTTAATTCATAATTAATCAAATCCCTAAACACAATTATCTCTCCCTTAGTATTTCGCGATTCGGTTTTCTCTTTGCTAAAGTGTTTTCAAACTCTTCTCCTTCAAACTCCCGCTCCTCGATTTTCTGAAAAGTAAAAATTAAAAAAGTAACTATCCACTAATCATGATTAATTAACGTTTTTTAATATGAATGATTAGCGCCTTGCTAATCCCATCGCAATTTCACGATCCAGGGTTTACTTGTGACATATCCCCTGACGGCAGGATCCCCGAAGTTCTGAAATGCGAAATCACGTTTTCTTTAAACAAACCCTAAGATTAAAAGATTAAGCTGTTTTCAAAACATGATTAATGATGACTAACCTGCTTTTCTCTTTTCGAGAATAAAGAAGGCAATAATTTTTGGGTTTTCATTTTCGAAATCGTCGATATACAACAGTATTAATAGCAGGTAAATGCAAATATTTTTGATGTGAATTCGTATCTCTAAGCATATATTTCAAAATTAAAGCATTTATTTTTCATCAATGGTATCAGTACGCTCGCTACAACACAAATTTAGATATTAATAAAGGTCCTGTGTGTCGAAGTCCATTTTTAACCTTTACCTCTGTAGTGAGTCACATTTGTCCAGTTTTATACACTTTTCTCTGTAAACAGGTTTCTGGTCCAGTATAACCACCACAGCGACCAAGAAGGCCACCAAGAAAAATGAGGAAGTTGCAGAGGTCTTGAGTCTAGATGGATATTTTGTATCTGATACAATACCGCATGCCATCGATTCCATAAAATCCTAGAGGTCGATTTTCAAAACTCTTGATTATGAGATTAAGAACTTCCCCCATGATGTCGACAACAAACTCCGGGATATAGCGGAGTCTGAACTTCACAAGGTGGCTACACGGCCGCGAATCCTGACTTACAACGACATGATCAGTTGGGCTTTAGAGCGAGTGGACGTGTAGACGAGGAGCATTCTGGATAGCCGAGGGGTCATCATCGGCTCCTTCAGACTAGAACATATACAAGTAATGTGTAAACTATCTTCCTATCCCAAATACATTTATAATAAAGATTCCATCAGTGAGTTTCAAAGGAAAGAATGTTCTGAGTCATACCAAACGTATCCTGACATAATAAAAGACTGGTGGAGAAATAAAGAAAAATTTAGGGCCGACACACATGGTGTTTACACCACAACGTCTTTAAGCGAGTATATGGTTTATGTGGCGATGATGTTATGTAGTCTTTTTGGTAAAGAAAGTCCTACCCACTTCCAAGAGGAATGGGTACCTCTTTTGCATGAGGCTGCATAAGGTTACAACTTCAATTGGGATAAGATTTTATCCGATAACATAGCGAGAGAGGTTATGGAGTACCAAAATGAAAAATCAAAAGGCCAAACAACAACCTTTTATATGTCCGCATACATCATTGATGCTATATGCTTCTCAACTCCTTTCCCTTTGATGAATTGGAGTTGGAATCCGACTTACCCGGAGCCTATCCATGAATATCATTCTAAACTTTGGGAAGAAAACGCCAAAGATTCATTCTATAAGATTTGTCATTTCGTGGTAATACCACTACACCAAATTCTATACGACTGTGCACCCCCCCAACATTTCAGAGTTGGTCATAGGGAGCCTTCGGGCAATTGTTGACTGGTTTATAGAGGATAATTTCTCCTACATCAGAGTTTTTGGATGTTCGATTCCTCCACATGCGCTCCCAAAATTCCTCCTTGTCAGACTAGTGTGCAGGGAGGTAGCTTATCAAATAGTAACAGGTGGAATCATGATAGAATTAAAGACAAATCAAAAGAAATCTTGGCCTGTTTTTCCTGTTCAGATTGGAAAATTTTCACTTCTCAACTTGGGTCATTCCAAGGTTGAAGCGACAACACTGGAGGGGGTCAAATTGGTATAGCTCGAGAATAGGAAGCATGATCCTTACTAGTTAGTGGGGAAACACATGGCCCACTGCAATATGAAATCATATGAACATGAGGAGTCCCCTTGGGATGACATGTTCAAAGGGACTAAGACTTATAAAGAGGTGTTAGAATGAGTACATACACTGTCATCTGAATTGAAAGCTAGTTTTCAGACCTTTCAGAAGCATAGATGGAGTGGTCTTCCCAAAGTACTGCAAGGAGAAGTAATCACCCTTCCCTAGGAATAAGAAAATATCCCCCCAGGCTTCAAACGGGAAGCAAAGGAGAAGGACAATCTTGAAAAAGTCCCACAGGATACTGAAAGGCCCCCACAAAACAAAGAGGCCTTACAGACAAAAAAACCAGAGACAAAAGCATAGAGGAGGTCTGGGATACCTCTCGTGTCCAGTAAGCTTCCTTAACCCCCTTACAATCCACTTTTGGATTCCCACAGATGGGAGCCCTATTTGTTGATGACCTCACCTCTATCTCCATATATGAGATTCCTCCTTCTGATTATTTTTTCAGCAGAAAGAGGAAGGTTGTCCTGAAACAAGAGATGTATATGAAGGAGGGGAGTATGGTAAAAAAGCATAAAGTCTTGCTAGATGGACATAATTTGGAGGAGGAGGATTTTGCTACAGAGATAGCAGGTTCCATGGGAGCCATGGAATTTTTTTTTTTTTTTACCATGGGAAACATGAGAACGAGGATAAAGAAGAGTAATAACATGATAGATAAATTACAAGATTAGTTAAAGAATGCTGAGAAAAACATTAGAGAAGAGGTGAGTAAAATCTTGGAGCAGGCCAGGGCTGTCGAAAGGCTAGAAATTCAAGCACTCAAATCAAGCCTGGACGAAATGAACCATAGGATAAAAGTAAGTCAGGGGTAGGTTGCTTAGCAAAAGGAGCATGCAGAATAGTTACAGGCTAAGTTAAATTTGATGGAAGGCCAGGTTATAGATTTAAAGGATTTCTAGACCCTCTCGCTGGAAACGCATACAAAGATAGAAGCCGAGCAACATAGACTGATCTCCAAAATAGGGATCATCCAGAATTACTTTCAAGAGGTAAGAAAATCTCTTGATAATATTATTTTACTAGAAAAGGAAGATAAAGCAACAAGGAATACTTTCCAGAAAGAGGTTGCATGTTCAGGGAATAAAGAGGCGACGAAAAATCTAAAGCTCTCTATCACGGAACAAATAAAAGGAGACATCAGGCTCAAGGTATGGGAAACAAATATATCTGTGAGCAAGAAGATAGTCAAAGAAATCAAAGATGATTGTGAAATAATCTTCAATTATTTAGATAAGCAAGCATTAGAAATTGAAAAAAATGACTGCTTCGAGTCACTGGGGCAGAGAAACATTGAAAAATAACAGTTGGACTGCAAAGAAGGTTTGAAGAAGATTCAGATTGAAATTTTACAATTGAAGGAAATCGATGCCAACCTAATAAAAAGATGGTTGGTACAGCCCAATTTAAAATTGCAAGTGATCAAGTTTTCCGACCAAGGTTTTGAAGACCAGTTCCCAAAGGTACAAAGAAATTTTTATCTGTTTGAGGCTAAAGATCTTCCAACACCTCCTAGAAACTTTGTCCATTTTCTGGAGAAATTTATTGAATGTGTAGCATCAAAGGAGGCAGAGACTTCGACTAAGCAATGAAGTATCATTTGGAAACTCATATTATTGGAATGATAGATAAACAAAAGTTAATCGTGCAACGGTTAAGGTTGCAGTTTTGTAACTATTTTTCTCCTAGAAAGTAGGAGATTGTTAACCATCAAGTATGGATGTCCATTGTATAAATACAGGGAACGAAGACTAAAACGGGGCTTTTGGATCTCTCTAAAAGATATTGTTGACGAAGTAATTTTGAAGAAACTCTAAATTAATAGAAATGCAGATTGAAGATTCCAGATCTTGTCACTTCTGAGTTATGTGTTTCCATGTCATCTCATCTTCTTATATATGTTTAATTGATGAATGCTTAACTACAATTTAGTGCAACCTCTACTTTGGAAATTATTATTCTTGTTATTTCAAATCATTTATAGTTTTTCCTCTATATCCATTATCAACAGATACAAGACCTGTAGATGCTTAGATTTCAATATTATATGCTTCATTAATATTTTTCTCATTTCATAGTCTTCTGTTACAATGTGAGATTCCTTCGAAATTGATGCCTTACTTTGCTAATAGATTTATGTTTGTCTCCATATCATGCATGTTTCTTTTATTTAAAATTTAACTCAGATACAAGAAATGGCCTACAATTTGATCTTACCATTTATTTGTGTTTTGATATCATTCCTGTTACTTTGTGGAATATAGTTAATCATGCTAAAAAAAAAACACAGAATTTAATCCTCCTTTACTTTCATCCTTCATGACAGTACCAGTTGCAAGGTAGCCTAACATTGAGCCCGGTCTCTCAGATCAAACCAACATTGCTCTAAATTTATTTAACATTATTTTACAAACAACAAATAACCAGGTTAACTTAGAATGTTCATGGGTAGTAATTGAGAGAGATATCAGTATCCAGAAAAACTGGGAATTTTGACAGAGACAGTTGAGAAACCGATAATAACTTTTACCTTTTTATCAGTCTTTTTTCTATTCTTAGCTCCCTCTGTTTTTTCAGATGCCTTGACAGTATACTTTAGAGCCTTAAAGTATAAACCCAGAAACAACACCACATACCACCAGAAATGGCATGACATGTACTATCCATATATAATAGTATTGTCTGAAAATATATCATAACTCATACCGTTACCCATCAAACAAACTTGGGTCCATTACCCAAACCTGGGGTCTCCAACTTCTCACGGCCATAACTCTCTAACCGTGAGGAGTTATGTGGCATTCTACATACCACCGGAAATGGCATGACAAGCACTATACATCTAGGATAGTTTCCCTGGCAAATTCAATGTCCTTCATCTCATTATTCCACATACAAGCATGGGTCCTCCAACCATTCTTCTAGGATAACTCAATTCATAAAGCGTATTCCCCTGAGGGCTTTCACCATAAGGGGACCACTTTGGAGTTCATACATTTGTGCACCTTATCAATCATGATAAGAAAATAATGAGAGAAAGGGTCCTCCAACCATTCTTCTAGGATAGCTCAATCTGCAAAGTGTCTTCCTGTGAAGGCTTTCACCATAAGGGGACCACTTTGGAGTTCATCCATTTGTGCACCTTATCAATCATGATAAGACAATAATGATTCATCTATACATTTTCCAACAATGCATCATATACCAATGAAACCACAACGATCCATCTTCATCATGTATCAATGACAACTCATTGATCCATCTTCATCATATCAATGAAAACTCATTGATCCATCTTCATCTGTGCATTCTCATCAAGGAAAATACATATTATATTACATCAATCATCAATCAATCAATCCTTTGACATCAATCAATCAAACCATTGGCATCAATGACAACATGATCCAACATTAACCACTAGTTGAAGAAGTTGACCCTGTTTGGTGAAGACACATAACTCTAGCACCCCTCAACTAGTCTAAATAAGAGAGGAAGATGCCTCATTCACTCACTCACTCAAGTCACTCATCTAGTTCAAAAGTTTTGAAGGAAGTTGTAGTTAGAAAAAGGAGAAGAGAGAGGCACATGCTTGGTCTTGGATATTCTTGGTGGTTTGGTATTTTATCTTGGCATTGTATTAGAAATCTATATTAAGGATGTTTTTGCTAGGTTTTCTCCCCCATGAGGGTTTTCCAAGATAAAATTTTGTGTACCTTGCGATTGTGTTTCTCTCAATGATCCTGATTATGAAATTATTGTTTAGTAAATTGGAAAGAACTTAATAGAAGCTCTAAATTTAACATATACAAGTCATAGGTTTAAAGGTGAATCAAATCCTTTTTATATGTCAACATATATTATGGATGCTATATGTTACAAAACCCCTTTCCCTTTGATGAATTGGAGTTGGACTCCGAAAATGTTTGAGCTAATACATATCTATCATTCTAATCTATGGGGGGAGAAATGAAAAAGATCATTTTTATGAAATTTTCCATAATGGTATCATTCTAATTCATGAAGATCTCTATGGAAATCCTCCTTCCAGGATCTCTGAACAAATTATGGGAAATTTAGGTATAATTGCAGACTGGTATATCGAGGAGAGATTTTCCTATATCAAAGTTTATGGTTGTTTCAAATCTCCTCATGCTTTACCAATTTTTTTTCTAGATAGACTCATTTGCAGAGAAGTAGGATATCAAACAGTCTCTGCGAGCATAAATAAGGAATTGAAGGCAACAAAAAAGAGGGTATGGGAAACTTATACTATAAACGTTGGTGAATATTCCTTGTTAGATTTCAGATGTGATAACGTTGAAGATTCAACCTTATAATATATTGCATTATCTTCTATTGAATTCAAAATACATGATCCACATAAGGTGGTTCAAAATCATTTGGCTCGGTTCGGTATGAAAAATTACTTTCATGAAGATTCTCGACTTGATGATATTTTAAAAGGAGTAAATTTGTATGATGAAGTTCTATCCATGATCCAAACTCTTTCTAAGAAATAACGATCAAAGTTTCTTAATTTTCAAAATCATAGGAGAAGTTGTCTGTCAAAGATTTTACAATCGGAGAAAAGTCTTACCCATAATGGTAATCTAGCTTCAGATGTGCTACAATATTCTAACCCTAAGCAACATGATTTTCATGAGATTAAAACCAAGGAAGATGATAAAACACCAAAGACATCATCAAAAGATACAACAGTGAAGGAACCAACTCTACCAGGTAATACTTTACAAGAAACATTAGCAATGTTTGAAGCTTTTATGAAGAATGGACATATGTTCCCTCAAATTACTTCAAATACTGGAACTCCATTAAAATATAGTACTACTCAATGAGAATATACTTCACTTGCATCTCATATTACTTCCTTAACTCTTGAGTCAAGATTTGAGATACATGGTATATAGGTAGTAAATGTTGAATATCTGACACCTATTGAGCCAACATAAATTCCATCATCAAACTTCTTCTTCAACAACAAGGGAAATATATTGTGCAGAGAGGGATTCAAAATAAATGAGGTGTAATCACAAAAACACAGGGGATGATATTTGATGGTTAGGGACAAAGTGACCCTGAATTTTCAAAACAGGTCAGATTATTCTTTGGAAGGTTTTGCAACAACAAACTTGTGGTCAGTGGAAAATTTAAGAGAAAATATTGATCAGAAAGATTTTTTAATTGAGAAATTGCAAAATTATTTGAAACAAACAGATGTTATTATTGGAGAACGATTTAATTCTAAACTAGTTCAAGTCCAACAAAGTTATCAACAACATATTAAAAAATTATAAGAGAAACTAAGAACAAGTCTTCAAGATCAACAAATGAGTAAGAATACTCTTTCCCATAAATATGCATTAATACTCCATTTAAGAGATCACGTAAAAAAGGTTGAAAATGAAATTGTTGATATTTCGTCTTTTAAGAAACTGGCCTTGGAAGTTAACGATGGATTACAGTCAGCCCAAGATAGTGTTATGACCCAAGGGGGGCATATATATGGCTAAATGTATATGATATGACCCCAAGGGGGGGGATATATGGGCCTACCTGTACATGTAATGTGTAAATACATATGTAATAGGGTCTTCCTAGTGATAAAGGGGCCTCATGTTCATCTGTGAATAGCTATATATAAGAGATCATGTATTCATTATTGACATGTGAATTGTAAAGTATGAAAGGTATTTGGTTATTTAAAGGGGGGTTCCCCTATTTTTTAAGGAGTAATTGTATAACTTATATATATTAGATTTGTGATCCACGTTGAAATTCTGTACATGGTGTGTACTTCTATAATTTTATGATATTTTGAGCATTTGGATCATAACATTTGGTATCAGAGCTCAAGGTCTTGGGGTTTTGTTGCTACACTTGAGAAACTTTGGAATTTTCGCTATAATATTTTTCTACAGTGTTTCAGAAGGAACCCCATGGAGTTTATTTAGTATATGGATCAAGGTACATGGGTTTAAAATTTCATCTCCTAAGGCCTTATACTTTTGGAGATATATCATTTGTAAGATAGGTTTAGGGAATCATCCTGAATTTAGTCATCACAGAATTTTCGCTATAAAATGTTTTCTATAACAGTTCAGACCCTAAAATTTAGAGGATACTCAAAACAATTATCAACGTATCTGTGATACAAATTTCATCATCTAGGTCATCCTACCTTTGTAGATACACCCTGTGCAAGACAAGGTAGTTGACTAGTCCTATTGACTAGTCTCAAATAGGTGTTTCGAGTAAAACCGCCATAAATTATGCATAGAGAATCCAAATTTTGTGAGAGAAGTTGAATTGAACAGTGGATATGAAATATTATTTTGGGTACAATGCTAATAATTTTATATCAAGTATGGGGCACGGGGCACGCTGTAAAAGTTCCCTCTCCTAGATAGGCCAAAAATCAGCAAGGTGTGGGGAAGTTACCATAACTTCCACTTGGCACATCAAATTTTGGTCATACCTATGGAATTGTATAGAACAAATTTTAGAGTACTACATGTCACAATTTCATACTAATAAGGGTCGAAATTTTAGAGATACATCATGATTAAGGTCGACTAAGAGGACAAACTCCAAATCAGGGTTTCAAAGGTATGTTCAGTTAAAACTATCATAACTTTTGATTGGAATGTCCGATTGAGCTGATTCAAAATCCATTGGAAAGATAAAAAAAAATAGAAGAAAATATTGGAACAAGTATTAAAAATATTTGAGATATTTATCCTTAAAATATTGAGGTTGTTATTTGAGGGTTGGGATTAGACCCTAATTAAGAATCAATGGAAATACCTAAGTTTACAAGAGATGAAGATAAAGATGAAATCAATTCTATGGAATGGTTGAGGTTGGTAAAATAATATAATATGACTCTTAGGAAAACAATATATTAGTTTTTTGATGAAGCTTGGAAGTGGTGGATGATACCAAATGTTATGATCCAACTGCTCAAAATATCTTAAAATTATAGAAGTACACACAATGTACAAAATGTCAACGTGGAGCACAAATCCAATATAGATAATTTACACAATAACTCCTTAAAGAATAAGGGAACCCACTCCAAATAACCAAATACCTTTCATACTTCACAATTCACATGTCAATAATGAATACATGATCTCTTATATATAGCTATTCACACATGCACATGAGGCCCCTTTATCACTAGGTTGACCCTATTGCATATGTATTTACACATTACATGTACATTTAGGCCCATATATTCCCCCCTTTGGGGTAATATAATATACATTTAGACATATATATGCCCCCCTTGGGTCATAACAGATAGTTTCTGTGAAATTAAATTTTGGAAATTATTCAAAAACAATATCTTATCATCAATGATTCATTACAAATCATTGTTGATAAAGAAAAAGAGTTGGTCAATACAAGAGCTAAGTTTCAAGAATTGATAATGTGGAATCAAAGTATAAATGTACTAGGAATTGCTCAGTATACAAAATTAGAACAATTGAAGGGTGAAATGGAAATAAAGACTTGGGAAAATAACCTGGAAGAAAGTAAAATATTGGCCAAAGAAGCCAAAGTAGATTGTTTAAATTCTCTACTAGATATATATGTAGAGATGGATGACATTGACCTTGGTGATTTTCATTCAATAATTGGGACTCTTAATGTAAATGAGAAGAGAGAAGATTTGAAGAAAACTAGAGAAAAGGATAAAGCTGACATTCAACAAATGACTCAAGTTAACTTGCATATTTTAAATAATTTCCTATTTAAGCACAATCTACAATGTCAAAGTACTTAGCAAGTTGCAGTCAGAGTTCAAAATAATTTACCATTGGTAGAGAGAAATGATTTTAACTTTGAGTTAAAAGTTAATACAGGGCCCCCAAAGTTTGTAGTCGCATTATTAAATTTGCACACTCAGTATAAGGATCAAAAGAAGGTAGTTGCATCTACGAGAAAAAAATGAAGAGATAAGCCTTCAAGCAACCAACAAGTGATGAGGTTTCTATAATCATGACATATGTTCAAATATTTTGTAAATATTATTTTTAATGTTAATATAGTATTTAGGATATTTTATTCTATTTTAGGATCTATAAGCGTGGAAGTCTAACTGATTTTGGTTAAGACAAAATTTTATAAATAAATACATTTGAGATATGAAAAGTGTTTTTTCTGGCATGATGTAAGGAGAGAATTTTTAATAGAAATTTCTACAGGAAGACAAAGATTCTACTTCTCATTTCTTTGAGTTATTTGTTTTCTATGTGTTGACACCTTCATTATCATAATTAATCTTCTTCATGCTATGGTGTTTAAGGAATAAATGACTGCATTTTAGTAATACATCTACTGCAATTCACTTAATTAGATGTCTATTCGGGTATACATTTTCTTATGTTTCACTGTGAGTGGAACAAGACCTGTATATGTATAGTGTTGGTTGTGGAGCCTGATTATCTTCCTGATTTATAGGTCTTTTACTTTCAGCCGTGTTTATACCCCATGAAGTATTTACACCCCATAAGTATGTACACTCTTCCATGTGGGGGAGTGAAAAGGGGGGGTACCCCCTCTGCAGGGTCTGGGGGGCCTATCCCCCCAGTTGGTGGGTCTGGGGGCAAGCAGGCCCCTAGTAGGGGTTTGGCTGCTTCGCCCCCGAAGCAAAAATTTCCTTGTAAAAGTATATTGTAATTTCATTGTAAATATGGATCGTTCATTATAAGGTCATAGATCTAACGGTAGAGATTATGTTAGGGTTTTTTTCCCTAGAAGGAAACCCTCTTTTATGAGGGAAATGTATCGTGGCTATGGATGGTGGTGAATATTGTATTCTGAGAGA
>JZKD02S0165024.1:45577-59474 GCA_000966675.3 Picea glauca | reverse complement strand
AGTACAAGCAACGACATGATCAACATCGGGTGCCACACAACTTCCAAGTGGGTGACAAAGTGTGGCTGCATTTGCAAAAGGAGCGCCTCACTGGACCCCACTGCAAGCTTCGTCCGCTTCGATATGGGCCATACACCCTCCCCAAGGCTGTAGGGGAAAATGCCTTTGATCTCAGCATTCCGCCATTCCTTGGTCTGCACCCAGTGTTCAATGTGGACCGCCTTCGGCCCTACTTTCCACCTCTACTAGACACATCCGACATGGCAGAACAACTCACACCAACAGAGTTAAATCCAGACTGCATGGAACAAGCCAGAACTGATCATATCATGGATACATAGATCAATCACACCCGAAAACAAAGGATACCGCTATATCGAGTTGTCAAAGCAGGCCAACTCCTTCACCAAGGCAAATGGCTCACCAGGGACCAAGTTCAGTAGAAGTTTCCTCATCTCATGGAGGAACTCAATGCAATGGGGACCATTGCTTCCTAAGAAGGGAGGATTGATCCAGGTAGATATCGGTGGCCACCCGCCTTTTTCGACTGGCTCAAAACAGTGTTCTGGCAATTTTGGCAATTTACTATTTTTAGCAAGTTTTAACTTTCGGGGCCATTTTAAGGGCCTAAATGAAGGTTTTTTGAGATCAAGGTTCTCAATGATAGCCAAAGGCATCATTGATCCCCCAAAATGAATATCCTCGACGATACCTTTCCAACGATCTATCACGCGCCTAAAACGGAGATCGTATGCAAAAGTTACGACCTCAGGAAGTTGATGTACTAACTTACCCAAACGGGGCCCACATGACTCTTGGTGCTTCATCTCCTAGGGTTAGGTTTTTGGATGTCTATGAATTTTGGCATTCTCGTCTATTGTAAAAAGGCCTCTAGACCCTCATTGTAATCATCTTCTCATGGATGCGAGTAGCAGACACATCTCTTCTCAGAGATAAGCTACCAACGCCATAGCTAGTTTATTTCCATTCTGTCTGTAAGCATATTTCAGTCATTTGTTATTAATGAAATGAAGTCTTATTTCCACTGCATCTCTACGTTTATGTGTATTCCTGTATTTCATTGTGTTCCTACATAAATCCGGATCAAGAGTTGTTGATTACAACACCGATACTAAAGGTCCCTCACATGGACGTAAACTTCTTGGTATGCACTGACGCATCCAAGGAAGGTTTAGGCGGAGTCTTGATGCAAGAAATATGAGTGATTGCTTACATTTCGAGGAAACTGATAAGGCATGAGGAGAACTACGCGACGCATGATTTGGAGTTATTAGCTATCGTATATGCCTTGAAGGTTTGGAGACACTACCTTGTTGGACAAAAATTTGAACTAAAGACTGATCATTGTGGACTACAAGACATTTTTACGCAAAGCGACCTAAACATGCGACAACGACATTGGTCAGAATTGCTTAGTGAGTACAACTTTGAGATTAATTACATAAAGGGAATAGTGAACCGAGTGGCGGATGCTTTGAGTCGGAGACCACGCATCTTTTTAGTGTTACCTCTTCAAACGAATCTACGTGAGAATATTCTCACTTTACAGCGTGACAATGACTGGTACAAGGAGGTCGAGGGTTTTATCAGACAAAACACAATGATGGTACCACGGTATGAGGGATTTTCATTTGATAGTGATGGGTTATTGAGGTTTAAAATTTGGATTTACGTACCACCAAATGACGAGTTGAGGATGTTGATTCTGAGTGAGGCTCATAGTGAAGTTTACATGGCTCACGCGGGAGTCACGAAGATGAGGGAAGACCTTAAACCCTTATTCTTCTAGAAGGGAATGAAGGCCGACATAGTCAAATATGTGGCCAGATGTCTGGAGTGCTAGCAATTAAAGGCTAAACATAGACACCCTGTAGGATTACTTCAACCACATGCCATCCCAGAATCAAAATGGGAGGTTATTTCTATGGATTTTATTGTTGGATTGCCACTGACGGCAAGGAGACATGAATCGATTTTTGTAGTAGTAGACACTTTGACGAAGAGTACTCACTTTATTCTTATGCGTATGATGTATCAGTCACCTGACATTTCTAGAGTTTTCATCAGTGAGATTGTGAGGTTGCATGGCGTGCCTAAGAAGATTATATCCGATCGAGGATCGGTGTTTACTGGACAATTTTGGACGAGTTTCCAATAGGCCTTGGGAACCCAACTTAACTTTAGTAATGTGTATCACCCAGAGACTAATGAGAAGACCGAATGAATGAACCAGAACTTGGAAGACATGTTGCGCATGTACGTGATGGACCAACAAAAGCATTGGGAAGAATTCTTGCCACTAGTGGAGTTCGCTTACAACAACAATTACCAGAGCACCATTAAGATGACGCCTTTTGAGTTTCTTTACAAGAAACTGTGTCAGACGCACTTGAGTTGGGATCGTCTTGAGGATAGGGTCCTAGTGGGGCCAGAAGAGATCCAATAAATGAAAGAGAAAATGCAAACCATAAGACAAAGGATTAAAGAAGCATAGGATCGATAGAAGAGTAATGTCGATGCGCACCGAGTCGACTGTAGTTATGAGGTCGGCAATCGAGTCTTCTTACAGGTTAAACCGCATAAGAGTTCTATCAAGTTTGGGAAGGGAGATAAACTCTCTCCTAKGTTCGTGGGACCTTTCGAGATTGTGGAGAGAAAGGGGCCCGTGGCCTATCGACTAGCCTTGCCTGATTCCTTGAGGCGTATGCACGATGTTTTTCATGTATCTTCTTTGAGACATTATATTAGTGATCCTACACATGTGATTGAAATGAGTTCCTTGCAGGTATTGGATGAGGGAGTGCTCACGGTTGAGATGGTCCACATCTTAGATCATCACGTTCAACATTTACGACATCGAACGGTAGAGCAGGTCAAAGTCCAGTGGGACAATTATAGTCCGCACTCGGCGACCTGGGAGAACGCATATGATATGCGCCAACAGTTTCCATTTTTGTTTGATAGATAGACATATGATACCGTGATACACTTATTTCGACATTTATACTGTGAAACTTCGGGACAAAGTTTAGACCAAGAGGGGGTGTATGTAACATTCCACTCTAGCACACTAAGAAAACTTATTCTTTGAGGACACTTGCTCGCAAGTGATCCGGACTATTATGATATTAAAACATTTGTCCTTGAGTATGATGCATTATGGTAGATGACATGATGTTTTACTTCTTTGACATAGACAGGTGCTATTGACTCGGTTTTACTGAGTGTGCATGGTTTTGGACCTTGAGGATGCAGAGGCATCGACGAAACCCCTTGGACTCCCGATCGAGTCAGGGAGTGTGCTTGGGGTTTGATTGTTTACTGTGATTTTAGTACATTGGATTAGATGGTATGATGTGGACATGTTCTGACATGATTGTTGATGATGCAGGATGACGATAGCTTGTCAACCAGACTCACATATGGAGTAAAGGGGCCACACACACAATTTCCAGAGAGGTTGAGGGAGAGGTGTAGACAACAACCCTACCACAGCCAACTAGCACTCCCACCGTGGCTCGAACTATAGGTTAACGATTACCTAGTTCGAGAGGACCCACGATGCCATGAGGGAAGACTGTGAGTGGCACCCTTGGAGCACGTGGTGCATCCTGAAGGGCACATCGCATAAAAGAAACACTAGAGGCAAGTGGCACCCTTGGAGCACGTGATGCATCCTGAAGGGCACGTCGCACAAAAGAAACACTAAATGCGAGTGGCACTCTTGGATCACGTAGTGCATCCTGAAGGGCACGTCACATTGATGATGTTAAAGGAATGAACCTAGATGGACCTAAGACTAATATCTCATAAGAAATTTTCAAATGAATCCCCTAATTAAAATGTTGCCTAGTTCAGAATCTAAGTCCTAAGTCTAAAACTTCGCTAGGGGTAAAATTTTGTCTACCCGTAAGAAATTATCTCTCTAAAAATAAAATAATAAAGTTTAAAATAAAAACCACTTAAGTGATAATTGTAGACTTCATAAATTTTTGGGTAAAATGAAGAGAGTAAGAACTTAAATAAAATATGTGAAAAAAAAAGGGGGGTAAAGAAGAATTTAAGTTTTAACTTGTGAAAGTGTAAAATATATTAAATTAATAATAAAAGGAAAGGATTAAATATCACAACTGCCATTTTGGCTCTAATAAAAAGGGGAAAGAAGGGAATAATAAAAATTAGGAAACTAAGGAATGGAGGAAGCATAATAAGGGAAAGAAGGGAACTTATGGTAAAAACCAAGGTCAACGTAGTAAATAATCTGCAATTAGGAACCTTCTAAATTGAACTAAATTATCAACTTCATTTTAGGGAAAGTATTTAAACCTGTAAGGGAATCTAGGAAGACCTCGGAGTAAATTTAGGAGAAACTCTAGGTGGGTGAGGGAAATTGAGACAATTATTAATTTAAAGAAAATAATTATTGAAGGAAAGTGGGGGGATGGGTGACACTTGTACGAACGAGAATTTTTGGAAGATTTTTTTTTAAACTTATAATTTAATGATATTAGGGAAAGAATGGAAGTTCTAAAATTCTATAAAAGAGAGAGAGGAGAAGGAAGAAGGGGGATGGATGGTTAGTGTAATGTTACGCTGTCGTATTTGTGACTTGACTGATTACTTGTGGGGAGTTGGGATTTCCCATCTCAGATAGGAGTGGTAGCTCGGCCTTGCGAGGTGAGCTGGGAGCTAGACGTACCATCTGGATAGTGTGTGGCCCCTTTGTGGATCGAGGTGCTGAGGGGGAAGCAGAGTACCCCTAGCATTGGCTGGGAGGTACTAGTGAGGTATCAACGGTCGACGAGCGGGAGCGACACGGAGCGTGCAGATGTCATCCGAGGCAGGCGATAAGGAAACGGTATGATCTTTATTTGGTAGAGTAGAATGCATATTTATTTACTTCGGCAATTAAAATTGTATGGTTGTAAAAACGTTGACCCCGCTGTTGTAATCCGGTAAACGATGGAAAATAATCTATACTTCATCTATGTATATGTATCATTAAACGTCTACCTCTTTTGTTGTCCTTAGCTGAATGGTTTGTCTTTCTCCTTGATGCATTGATAATCTTGAACTTGATTGATGGCAAAGTTCCTTGTTGTGCATTTTTGATCGCCAGATAAGTTTTCTCTGCAATTTGTCTCTGCACAGTAATAATGGTTGAATTTTGTCTGAAGATTTTGCCCTTTTGTTGATTGCCTAAAATTTTGTGATCAACATTCTTCTTGGGGTTATACTATTCTTTGGTTGAAACCTTATGTTGCTGCGTTACTCATTGTGGCTGTATATTCCTGGAGGTGGTATATCCGCATTTAAGTTATATGATGTGTAGTTTTACAAGTCGTTGACGATTGTTGTTATAGTTATAATCCATAGTCGTTTATGAATGGATGCGATGTGATTCTTAGTTCAAATCTTTACTGTGTGTAGATATCCTGTGGTAAGTAATGATGTGCGATAGCTGCGGTTTTCCTTTATGATTTTTTTTTTATAGCGAATCCCTGATAGCTATTGCATTTATGATAAGCGAACTCATACATCGGTTAGACTGACATGCAAATGGCGAATTTATATTTTATATATGGTAAATTATTTTATGTTTTAGGTATGTGAGTGATTGATGTTAAATGGCGAGTTATATCTTATTTTCAAATGGCGATTCTATATTTCACATTTCGAAGGGCGATTTTTATTTTTTTATATATTGCAAATGGTGATTTTAATCCTGTGGTATGTCGGTGATTATATGCTTCTTGCATGAAAACGATTTAGATCAATGGTTTGACAGTATTAGATGATAGCAATTTCGTTTTAGACTGTTAGGCTGCCACCTATGACAACTATGGTATCAGAGTCGAAACTATCAGAGCCGAGACATGATATGGCTGCGGTCTGTCACAGATGATACAACAAACTGTGTAAAGCGACGCCTGTGCATTTACCTCTGCCAAATTGGGTGCAGGTGTGTGTAATGACTGCGTGGTCCTTCCTTGAAAATCATGTTATGCACATCCGTGTAGTCAATCCTCTGCATAATCTGGGCGAGATAATGACAGAAATAATGTTCCTCTGTGGATTGTTCTATGTTGGGGTTGTGCAACAGTTAACTCCTTGGACCCTGTGCCCTTAACAACGGTCAAGAACCTGTAATCCCTGTTAGCGAATTCTTAGGATTCCCTTGACTACGCATTGGGAGGGTCATCCATTGATTTCCTGCAGTAAAACTAACCTGCATGCTTACCATTTGTTGGGATTGGGTTGTATTGACTATACCCGGTTTATTTTATTTTAGTTATTTCTGATCCTGTCATTTTTGGCCATGGGTATGGTGTTTAGAATGCATAACCAAGGGGCAGGTTCATTCCAGTCGTCCACCCCAGACCGCCCTTCTTTCGCAGATTGTGCAGCTCCAACAACATTTCATTTTCCCCTTTTGGTATTGGTTCAATAAAGATGAAGGCCAGTGGTTGGGACTGGACAATCTTAGAAATAGATAGACACTTCAGAGTGATCTTTTTATTTGTCTTTTGTCATGGTTAAGGTAAGAAAAGAGCTTATATAACAGATTGCGTTTTTTTTAGAAATATAGTTGAAGAAAAGAAAATCAATTTATGATGAATTCAATAATAGCTTAATTTGGCTTTGGAAGGACTATATATTTCTGATTTTCTTTTTCGAGTAGGATAACATATTTATGTTATTTTATAATTGTTTCTGTTGAATTTAAGTAATTAAAAAAAGAATGTTTAATTTAATATGTGCAATCATATGTCTTTAAGGATGTAGATTAGTTGGCTATAAAGTGTATTATTAAGGTATTATTTAGGATGTTGTTGATTCAAATCTTCCCTAATTACCATTTTTTTCAATTAAAAAAAAATATATGTTCAAACATATTCTTTATAAAAGTTCAAAAAATATGATTTATATCCATAATAAATATTATTTAAACTAAATCATTATGAAAAAGTTTTCATAAGTTCAATCTATGCTTACTAAGACTTAGGAAAGACAAAACCCTCACTAACTCCTTACATAATTTTATTTTAAAGCAACACCATTTCAGTTCACTCCTTACATAATTGTATTTTAAAGCAACACCATTTCAGTTCATTATATGTTAGTTAATTGTAAGGTAAATTAAATTTTATTTTTATTGACAACATGTAAAAGGTAAGGTCTTCGAAACTAAGTACAATAAATTATTATGATTTAGTTAATGGGGAAGTTGCAATTAATTATATGTACTTATTTTTAAGGTTGGGTTGGTAACTCATCTACTAATGGAATTTAAACAAAGTGATTGATCTATACTTGTTTCCATTTGATTCGTAGGTAATGCTGATTCTTAACTAATGGCTGATTATTTGTCGATGTCCTTCTGTCTTGCATCTTCCGTAGAGGACGTGGTCATTCATTAATATTTTCCGTACTTGGTTATGAACAATTTATTGCTTGGTCTTCTTGTGTCGGGCGAGAAGTAGACACCTCCATGTTCCTCAGAACAGTCGCCAGCCCTGAGACCTTAAATGGTTAAAATCGATGGGAACCTAGGCTTGAGCGTTGCTTATGTGTCTTGGAGGTCCTAACCATTGTAGGGTAGGACGGATGGGTAGTCAGTCTTATTATGTTGTCGGTTGATTGTTGTTCATTGTTGATAGATGTTGATGTGCGTCTTAGATCTTTTGTTGATATCGCAGTTGCATGCGTCATGATTTGTCATCATGTGGTGGTGCAGAGTATAATGTCTTGTTACCCGTGCACACACACGCACACAAAAAAAAAATTTCACTTGTTTAGAGGTTGTCATTGTAACGAGGAGGTTCGTTATAGTTACTGTACTTAACATGCATGATAGTTCCATTATTGCAGTTGGTGAGGTAGATCACAAATCATGGTTGTATAAGTTCACTAAGTTTACTGTCTATGACTCCTAATGATAGTAGTAGAGTATGGAATGAGAGATTTGGTCATTTAAAGTTTAGGTACATGTAGTGAATTTCCAAGCAAGGAATGGTCAAAGGCTTGCCAGACATTCAATTTTCTGAAGGGGTTTGTGAAGGATGCATTCTTGGCAAGCATCATGAAGAGAAGTTTGAAAATGGGAAGGCAAGGAGAGCCTCCTCTTCTTGGGGTTTGTTAACAGTGATATCATGGGTCCATTTCCACATCTTTCCATCAAAAAAGAAAGGTATGTTCTTACATTTATTGATGATTAATCACACTATACTTTGGTTTATTTTCTCAGACAAAATTCTGATTTTTTTGAGCATCTCAAAGACTTCAAATCTCTAGTAGAGACACAAACTGGGAACAAAATCAAGATACTCCGTACAGACAATGGGGGGGGATTATATCAAAAAATATGTTCATAATACTTTCCATGAAGCTGGTATCCAACTGCATCACACAATTCCATACACTCCATAATAGAATGGAGTTGTTGAAAGAAAGAACATGTCTCTCAAGGAGATGACCAGTTGCATGTTGCATGAAAGATCACTTCCTTCCAAGCTTTGGGTTGAGGAACTTAATTATGTTTCTTACATATAGAACAAGGCACCTCATAGATCTGTTGAGGATAAGACATTGTTTGAGGCTTGGATAGGTGAACAATAATATGTCACACACTTCTGCATCTTTGGATCTAGAGAATTAACCCATATTTATTCTAAAAATAGGAAATCCTTAGATCCACAGAGCACACCTTGCATCTTTGTCGGATATCTAGATGATGTGAAGTGGTATAGATTTATTGATCCCTCTACAAACCAGATCATCATTGAGCGCAATGTTCAGTTTGAGGAGAGTCCTTTGCATTCACCTCGAGTGCAACATGCATAGACTCTTGTGCTTCCATCAGTTCTAGACATCAGAGATGATGATTCCACACACTTTGATGCTACATATTCATACACATATTCATAGGATTTTTTACATGAATATGTGTAGGTAGTACAACCAAATGACGAGCCAGTGTCAGAGCTTCAGCAAATTCCCAAGTGGGCACAGTCCACACTTCAGGTAGCAGGAAATGTTACAGGGGATCCATTAGATTCAAGGAGGACTCGATCTCAACATGTGGATCCTTCTCATGTACTTCCAGCTTCTGAACCAACAATTCCCATGCATTGTTATATGGTTCAATATTCTGATCCACATACATATAGTGATGTTGCTGGCAATTCATTATGGGAAGTAGCCATGCAGGAGGAGCTTGACTCTCTCCTAGAGAATCAAACTTGGGATCTGGTTCCACTTCCACCAGGGAGGAAACATTTCAGATGAAAATGGGTCTATAGGACCAAGAGAGAAGAAAATGGTCATGTGAGTAGGTACAAGGCCAAATTAGTTGCAAAATGATTTCAACAGATTCATGGGATTGATTATGATGATACCTCTACTCCTGTAGAAAAGATGGACTCCATTCACTTAGCTCTAGCCATTGCAACAACCAAAGGATGGGAAGTTCACCAATTGGATGTGAAGAATTCTTTTCTTCATGGTGACCTTTCAGAAGAGATATACATGGAGCAGTCATAGGGGTTCATTCATAACTCATATTTAGTATCCAGACTGAAGAAGTCTCTATATGGCTTCAAGAAGGCACCTAGATCATGGTATGCAAAGATGGATTCTTACCTTCTTTCACATGACTTTGTTAGATGAAAATATGATTCCCGTGTTTACATGCTGAGGACTACTAACTCTGTGATGATTTTAGTACTCTATGTTGATGATCTTTTGATATTTGGTAGCTCTACTTCAACCATTTCTTTGGTCAAATATATTTTGCGTGACAGGTTCTCTATGAAGGACATGGGTCCACCACACTTCTTTCTTGGTATAGATATTAGTCAGGATGCTTCCAGCATCAAAATTTCTCAAGCTAAGTATGATAGGGATATTCAGGATAGATTCCACATGACAGACTGTAAGTCTTCACCTACACCCTTCTTATCTGGGATCAGACTTGAGGATGGTAGGGATACACCATTAGTGGACAACACTTTGTATCGACAGTTGGTGGGGCATCTTTTGTATCTCACCCACACCCATCCATATATCTCATATGCGGTAGGATCAATTTCCATATACGTGTAGAAACCCCATGATCTACATTGGAAGGCTTCCAAGAACATCCTCAAATATGTGCAGGGAACCATGAGTTATGGGATTCACTATGCCGATGGTTGTGAATTATATCTCATAGTCTTCATAGATTCAGATTGGGTTGGTGATAACACAGATCGTAAGTCCACGTCCGGGTACACTCGCAGTTTGGGGTCAGGCCCAATTTGTTGGTCAAGTAAGAAGCAATCAACCATTTCTTTATCTTCCGTAGAGGCTGAGTACATAGGAGTATTCAATTGTGTCATTGATACATTTTGGCTTCAACACTTCCTTACCAATCTTGGTATCTATTTTCAATGTTCGACTATCATATGGTGTGACAATCAGAGTACATTGAGATTTTGCAAAGATCCAGTACAACGACAATGAACCAAACACATTGAGGTCCACATGCATTTCATAAGAGATCTAGTACATGATAGGAACATTGATTTGTAGTTATCTCCTTCCTCCAAACATACTACCAATATATTCACCAACACCTTCACTGGGCATAAGTTTCATACTTTGTGGGATCATCTTGCAGTGAAGAACACAGTTGCCTAGCAACTTCTTTTTTCTTCTTTTGATGCATTGTCTTTTGAGGGGGGGGTTTGATCCCACATGGTTTTCCCTCTTTCCTCATTTGTATTCAATGTTCATTAGTTGCATTGTACATGAGTACCTAATATGGCCTAGTAGCGGGGACTCATTTTTTACTCCATTGTGATGTTCATGGGGGGTGTTGGAGAAATTTCTATTTTTGACCCACTAGTTTAGTGGGAGTTAACTAATTAGTTATATTTTAGACCATCCCTATTATGCATGCATTCTTAAGATATGATGGCATTTCCTATATGAGTGAATATCACTCACTCATTGAACATATCATAATATAAATTGATTCTCATTCTTCATATTGTATCTCTCTTCCTTTTCTTGATAATATTTGTTTGTTTATGCTTTAGCTAGGTCTCCTATGTAGGTTTCCATGAAACCCTAACAAATATCAGGAAAAAAAATCTCAGAATGAGATCCTATCGAAATTGTGCATGGGATTTGATTGAAAATTTATTACTATCTTTTAATATTAATGTTATTCTGAGATTACATAATCAACAGATTAACTCCTTATCCAAGGAATCAAGTAATTACATTCCACCCACTATTTTAAAGTTGAAATATCACATTCAAATGAGACATAAACCTTTGATACCAGATAATGTTCATTACTGGAAAATATTTGAGGATGACGAACATACAAAGTAATTCCTCGAAATGATGGATGAATTTTCGGAAACTCGCATTGATCAAGAAAATCAAAATGATCCAGCTTGGATTATGCAGGAAGGATAAACTGAAGAAAAGTTTTAGAATAAATTGCAAATCATAAAATGCTTCTATTGAAAAATAACCATATTCCAAAAGGACTTATTCCTTTGGAAAGAATCTTAGATCAAAATTATAACCCTTTGAAATCTACTTTGCAGCCTCAACTAGAAGAAGTTGAAGATTGTAATCATGGTTCCAAAGAAATTCCAAATTTTTTTAAGTTGTCTAAATATCTTCCCATTCAACAAAAGAAAAAATATGCAGAATTGCTTAAGGAATATAAAGATGTTTTTGCACGGTCCTATGAATATTTGAAAACATATGATACTTCTATTATTGAGCACAAGATTCCTATAAAACCAGGTGTCAATCCTTTCAAACAAAAGATTAGAAAGATCAATCATATCCTTTTTCATGTAATAGAAAGGGAGGTTAAGAAACTTCTTGATGAAAAAATTATTATGCCTCTAAGAAATTTTGAATGGGTAGCTAATCTGGTTCCAATTAGAAAGAAAAATGGGAAATAAGATTATGTGTGGATTTCAAAAACCTAAATCGATCTTCATTAAAAGATAAATACCCTCTTAAAAAAATGGATCATATTCTTGAAAAGGTAGTAAGGGGAAATAAAATTTCTATGATTGATGGTTTTTCAGGATATAATCAAATATTTTTTCATGAGGATGATAAAGAAAAAACTTCATTTACTACTCCATGGGGAACTTTTATGTATGATAAAATTCCATTTGGTTTGATGAATGTAGGTGCAACATTTCAAAGAGATATGGACTTAGCTTTTGTTGGTGAAAGAGGCAAATTTGTCGTTATTTATTTAGATTCTCTGACAATTTTTTCCAATTCTGATGCAAAACATTTGAAACACCTCAGACAAACATTTGATAAATGCAGAAAATATGGTATGTCTCTAAATCCCAAGAAATATAATTTTTATATGGAAGAAGGAAAGTTGTTAGGTCATATTGTATCAAAATATGGAATTAAAATTGATCCATAAAGGGTTGAAGCCATTCATAAGATTAATTTCCCAAGAAATAAAAAAAAAATAAAAAAAATCAGTCATTCTCAAGAAGAATAAATTTGTTGAGAAGATGCATTTCAACTTTTTTTGACATTATTAAACTAATCACATATATGATGAAGAAATACAATGAGGTGAAATGGACAACACAAGATAAGGTGTATTTTCAACGAATCAAAAAATCCATAGGAGAAGCACCAGTTTCAGTAAGTCTAGATTATGCGAAGGAATTTTTAGTCTTTTCTTTTGCAACCGAACATACAATTGCAACAATGATTTTACAGAAAAATAATGATGGATTTGAACAACCTATTTATTTTTTAGTAAAAGACTTAGAGATGCAGAGTTGAAATGTGATATTTTGGAAAAACGTGATTATGCCATGGTTAAAGCACTCAAAGCTTTTAGGACATATGTATTACATTCCAAAGTGATATCTTATGTAGCCACCGATACTTTCAAAGAAATATTACTGAAACCTTATAGTGATGACATAAGATACAAGTGGTTGGAAAATATTCAAGAATATGATCTGGATATCAAGCCAACTAAATTGGTAAAAGTACAGGGTTTAGAAAAATTACTTGTTGAATCCAATCTTAAAGCTCTTGGAATTAATCACATTGATTCTTAAAATCCTTCACGAGATATTGAATAAATTGATGACCAAGTACCAACAACTCAAATTGATGAAAAAATCTCTTTCTTCCCTTGGTACAAAAACATAGTGTCATACCTTCTCACTCTTCAATGCCTCGCTGATTTGACCCCAACAAAAACAAGAACGTTAAAGTTACAAGAAATTAAATATTGCATCATTGATAATAAGTTATATTGGAAAGATCCTTTAGGTTTCTTATTAAGTTTCCTAACAGAGTCTGAAACATAAGGTGTTATTGAAGAATTTCACAAAGGAATATGTGGAGGACACCATGGTTGGAGAGAAACAACATACAAAATCCTAAGGGCATGCTATTATTGGCCAAAATTGTTCGCTGACGTAAATGAAAGGGTCGGACATTGCAGTAAATGCCAACTATTTGTTGGAAATAAAAACCTTCCTTCTTTATCTTTAGTTCCTATTAAAGTTGAAGCTTCTTTCCAACAATGGGGATTAGATTTCATTGGAGAGATTCTCCCTCAATAAAGTGCCCAACACAGATGGATCTTAATTGCCATTGATTATTTTTCTAAATGGGTAGAAGCTATCTGTTAAGCCCTAATATTTGCTCATTACCCCTTAATTGGGGCATATTATATTAGTAATGTTATTTTATTTATGTCAGCTTTAGGCCATTATTTGTAATTATACATCCTAGTCTCCTATATATACCAAGGAGACATTTTCATTTTGAATCATCTTGTACTTGAACATTTAAGTGGGGTAAAAGG
>JZKD02S0164957.1:0-11327 GCA_000966675.3 Picea glauca | reverse complement strand
CAAATGAAAACCCTACCTAAATCAAACTAGTTCAACAATAAGCAAAAACAAACTATTTAAGCATAACAGTAAGCAAAGGCAAACTATTCATCTAATAAGCAAATAGCAACAACAAACTACTTCAACTAGCCTACTTAAATTCAATAAGCAACTATCCTATGAAAGCAAGTAAATAAACAAGCAATCAACTAACCTATTAAAGCAAGTAAACAACTAACTAATCTAGGATGACTTCTACAACAAGTAAACTAATCAATAAGCAACTAATTAAACTAAGAAACAAGTGAACTCTATTCTCAAACTAATCTTCACAACTATTTCTAATTCATAAAAGGAAACCTACCAAATTGAAAGCATTATGATGATAAAAACAATTAACAACTAATCTCCATGATAAGCAAACTATCCTTTAATCTACCAAAGAAAGAAGACTATCTATCCTACAACAACAATAAAACTATCTTCTAATCTATGAAAGCAAATAAACTATCTTCTAATCTATGAAATTCAAATGCATTCTATACTAATATAAGAAAACTCATAACTGAATTCAATCATTAACTACAAATTGAAATTGCAACCTAGATCTAAGAAATAAATTGCATGAAAGAAACTAAACTAGTTCTGTTTAATAATTCAAATTGCAAAAAGAGGGAAAATACTCACAAAACATAAATTTAAATACTATTTCAGCATAAGGTAAGTAAGCAATTGAGCAAACTAAATGGCAAATTAAATAAGCAAAACTTAAACATCAATTAGATAATCAATCTAAAATTGAAAACTAAAACCAATACCGTCCATCCACCGAAGCCTTGTCAAAGAAATCACGAATTAAAAATCTGTTCTAAAACTATGTTTTTATCATCTATTCTAGCATAAAAGAAAACTTAATTTATCATCTAACTACACACACAGTTAGTCTCTAAGCTTGCAAGCTCGTTCCTATCATCTACAAATTCATTGCATGTTAACAAGATTCCTCATAATAACTTGCAAAACTAAATTAAAACAATTAAATCATAAACAACAAATTAAATAACAAAGAAGTAAAATAACATTTCATGTATAGGAAATAAAATAAAAAGACATTTATGCTACTTAATCTACAAACAAATTCATAAAATAGTTACCCAGACTACTGGTAGGCCCCCCAACAGTCGTGGTTACTCTTCAAAGGCACACCACGAACTTCAACAACACCAATTCACCATGAAAACTGAAAACACAGGTTTTACACAATTCTGGCAAAATGAAAATGGCAGAACAGAGGGAAATTGTCTTTTCCCTCTAACACATGACTTCTTCACTTCCTCCCCATTGTATGACCACCACAGTGGTATTTATAAGCTTTACAGACCAAGTGGTCGACCATTGGAGGGTCAAACCACTTCTAAAAACAACAAATTACATTAATGGTGCCCTAACTGTTGAAATGGAGCGAGCCAATAATTGCCCTGCTCAACAACCCAAACCGAGTTGTCAAGAGTTCAGTAGCTAGAGGGGGCAAGCATGAGAAAAACCCATGTTCCTGATTCGCCCATCGCTGGTCGCCAATACCATAACCACCAAATTTCCCATCGTTTTTGTGCAGGATGGAGTGCCGAACGGAGTGTCGGACCAGGTACTAGATTGAGTATCGGATGGAGTGCCGGACTGAGTGTCGGAAGCAGAAACATGATGCAATTTTTCCCTGTAACACCAAAAAAAATGAATTAGATTCTTGGAAACATAAAAACACAATGAATTATACTCAAGATCGACATAAAACACGAGTTATGCATACTTGGTGTAGATCATAGTGTTTTGGCACAAAATTCTTCAAAAAGATTCTCCAAAACATGAAAAACACATATATACATTCGGCAAAAGTATCTAATTACTGTCATAAAACCGATCATATCTCGGGCCCAACACACATCATACTCCCAGTCTCATACCTGCATGCCATGTAATTATATGCTCATATGCCATGAAGGATTTGTTTTGTTTTCCTCAAGGTAATCCCAACATATCCCCTCACTTAATGAATGATTGTAGCTAATTAATGAAGATTAATTCTCGCACAGTCCCCTGGATCATTGTGTATGCAAATGACAATCACTATTTAATAAGCGACATGCACTAAGAGCATGAAGAGGAAATTGAATAGTGAATTGGCCCCTAAGCTATGATTAAGGGGTACATATTGAGCTAATAATCAAGGTTATGCACGTAATATTCACACTTACCCAATTGCATTGAAAGTGGAAAAAGATGGCGAATAAGAGGAAGAAAGTACCTTTCTATGGAGCCACTGTGAATTCACTTGCTCACAATTGTAGGGATTTTCAATGGTCCCTAGTGTATAAGTGGTATTTTGAACTGCCTCAGGAAGACAAGCTCTAGAAAAAAGTTTGCATGTCAGCAATAGTAAAATTTGGATGTGTACCAGAGACATTCGATTTCAGAGAAGTAGTCACCTGGTGCGCTAAGAGATTTGATTCAAAGCATCGACTCATTTAGGTTAAGGAAAGTGCAAGAAATCCCATCCCATTAATACCAAATACTTTTAGAAGGATTATGCACCTCCCAACACCAGACATAGTCTTGAAGCTCTCTGAAACAAATTCCTTTATGGATGCCCAAGGTGGTGGCATGAGTTTACTCAAAGAATTTTTGGTCCAGCCCATGGTTGAATCCATGAACATCAATGAAAACAACACATGCATATTTCCCCATCCATTTAAAGAGTTCACCTGCATTTTTGCATGATTGGTTGGCCAAGAATCGACGACATACGTCCCCATGTATGTCCCATATGTTCTCTATTACTTAGTAAGGATGTGTGCCATTTTTTATTGGGCTTAAGTCATTTCAAACGAAATCTCCCTTTAATTGTCTACTTTCATTCAAACCAAGAGGTTCTATATGACCTCTTATTTGGTCCTGGATCTGGCCTGATGTAATACAATTGAGGGCATGCCCATAAAGGGAAATTTCAATTTTGAGCAAGACCCCCATTCAGTTTTGGTATCCCCCACTTTGGAAACACAAGGCCCCTTTTTATTTCTACCAGATCTAGGATTCCTTTGTCAAGGAGTGCAGAGCCATGTTCCTCGGGACTAAGTCATCCAAGGTCAAGGAAGTGGCCATGGAGTTTCTAAAGGGGAAGGGATTCTGTGTATTTGAGGATAAATTCACATACATAAGGATTTTTGGTTCCAAAGGGAGACCACTCCTTCTCCCTGGATTTGCATGTGATAGGTTTCTGGGGTATGAGTTGTGCACACAATACAAGACATGGTCCTTATTTTTTTACAAGAAGAGAAAACAACAATTTATTCCCATGCCATTCAAAATCGTCGGGATTACAGTCAAAATTTCATCAAGCCTTATTGAGATGGCAGGGTTCTTCGAGTCCTTCGACTTGAAAGAAGTAGAATCCCTTAGCAATTTTGATCCCGAAGGTGTTTTCGTGGTCCATATGCTAGCAATTAGTTACACCTCAATTTCTAGTAGGGTACAAGAAGTTCTAGAAGGAGGGGATGACAATGAAGACTCACATATTGAGAGCAAGATGACAACCACCCCAACCAAAATTATGCCCGAAAGGAGGAAACAACCCACTTAGGAAGATACACATATGGTCTTGGGTTCAAATGTGGGTAAAATAGAGGTCTCTCCCTTGGAGGAAAACAAGTTGACACATCATAGATAGAAGGGTCGATCCACAACCAGTGTCGAGGGTGGCATAGTGCATCACCCCCACAAAAATCCCTCTTCAATCCACAATGATCTGGAGAGAAACACAAGTGGAAAGGTGAATTGGGAGGGAGGTGCACGAGATGGGGATGGTTCAGACCCCCCTTGATACTAGATAAATGCGACCCATACTGTTTCCCCTATACCCAAAAGAAAAAGTAACCTAGATGGAGGTGCTCCTTTAGACCCTGACAATTTAGATTGAACACGACCAACATGGAAATTGATGAAGCCAATAACACACTCGTCTAGGTTGCAATTCAGTTAGTGGAAAGCAAGTTGATAGTAGAATAATTAACCCAAGAAGAGGCAACCATTTTTTAGGAAGATTATGTGACTCTTCATCATGCTAAGTATGACAAATAGTGAAAGAGGCTCCATATCAAGAGAGTTAGCATGAAAGATAAAAATGTGACAGAGAAATGGAGCTAAGAATTTGAAGTCAAGGGCTTGAAACCTCCAAGAGTTCTCAAGTTTCATTAGGCTATTGGTGAAGCTCTATCTCACTCAATAATAGAGCATGAAATAGAGAATGAGAGATTAAAGAAGAGGGTAAGGGAACTCGAATATTCCCTTAGCCTGAAGCCATTATTTGCAAAACCATTAGCTATGATAATCCCCGAGGAGCTCCCTAAGGAAACAACTCGATTGAGCTCCATGGTTACTTAAGCTACAAAAACGCTCATAGATGTCAGAAGATATGTAGATGAGAACATTGATAAAAGACTCGAAATTATGTGGGAGGCCTAGGAAATAGTTGTCGAAGCTAGTACCATAGCTAGAAGAATTCATGCTCTCAAAGAATATCTACAAGAGGATCTACATAATAATGAACATTTATATAAGAATGTAGTAATAAAATTCATGGTGAGAATATCAATTATGGATTATCTTGTGAGATGGAAACAAGAACTGTCTTCTAAAAGTAGGTTGAAGAAAATACAGACTAGCTAGCTTGGGAGGATAGATACTCTTTGACAATTGAGCACCATGTGTGATTCTACGATGGAAAAGAAAAGTACACTATTCCTAAGATTTCTTGATATTGTAAAGGAGATGGAGGGTCCCCTACTTATAAAGGAATTAATGTTGTTAAATAAGAACCGGGTGGAAATATAACCCGATGTACTAAGGGATGCATGGGGATAAGTATTGGATGACTTGGCGAGATTTCTCGAAGAAGAACTTCGATGATGGTTGGTCAATTTCACAAACAATAATGAATATCAGTTATCCATAATGAACCAACAGTGGGACACATTGAAGAGCATTGATGATGAGTTATTCAAAATCAAGGTAAAACAAGACATCACCATGGTGTCATTATGTGAATATATTCAAGAGTGGTTGAATGGTGCGTTAAAGGAAATAATTAACCCACCTTAGTCTTGAATATCAAAGAAACGACCACGATGGTTCAGATGGACATTGGTCCATCTTAGATAAATAATGTAAAAGAAGAATTGAATGATTTCTCTGCTTTCATTTTGTGAGTACATGCTTTGTTTGAGGCAATTCCCTTCACTGTTTTCCTTTCCTAGTTTGCAAATCACCTAGTCTTGTCATTTGAGTATTACTGTGTGCAAGACCGATTTCTAATTGTCCCCCTTTCTGTCTTCCAGGTTATCTATGCTCAATATATGGTTCATGGGAACCCCATCCCAACCCATTAGGGTGAACGCAATTTCTATTTTTCGTTTAAATATCACGAATACCGTGTAGTGTCGAGTTGTTGCACACATTTTATTTGATATTTAAATAGTCAATTTGTACTTATTTTTGAAATCCCACAGAGAGCTATCTTGGGACTCATAACTTTTGTGATTTCAATTTTTTTTTTTTTAAGCATGAAATCTCAAGAATTAGTTTCCTATGCATCCCTATGATATGAATGCGTTTAAAAATCATTTAAAGTTCTTTGAAAGAACCATCTTTGCTACTCTTTGTTTGTTCATTTTTCTTCAGGTAGATTGTTGTGACTTGGCATGTTATGGAGGCATATATGATACAATGTTAGGAATGGTACTCTCTCTCCATGATTTAAAACCTATTTCTTTCAATATGTCCTTTACATGTTCCACTCTCAGGCATCGATGTCATGAATGATATAACAATTGTTTGTAAATCTTGGCATAGTTATTAATTGAGTGAGAAATAGAGGAGCACCACCTCTTTAAAAACATAGAGGGTATTATTGAACTCTCATAGAAATCCCACAATGAGCTATCTTGGGATAGTTCATAAATTTTGTGATTTCAGACTTTTCTTTTAAGCGTGAAATCTCGAGAATGAGTTTCCTATGCATCCCTATGATATGAATGCATTTAAAAATCGTTTAAAGTTCTCTGAAAGGACCATCTTTGCTACTCTTTGTTTGTTTGTTTTGCTTTGGATAGATTATTGTGTCTTGGCATGTTATGGAGGCAGACATGATACAATGTTAGGAATGGTACTCTCTCTCTCTCTCTCTCTGTGATTTAAAACTTTTTCCTTTTAAGTTGTCCTTCGCATGTTCCGCTCTCAGGAATTAGTGTGATGAATGATATAACAATTGTTTGTAAATCTGGGCATAATTATTATTTGAGTGAGAAAAAGAGGAGCACCACCTCTTTAAAAACGTAGAGGGTATTCTTGAACTCTCATATAAACACACTATGAGTTTGTCTCTTATTCTTAAATAGGAATTGAGATCAACAAAGCCTTACAATTTCTATCACTTTTTGTACCCACCCTTCTTTTCTGAAGGCATATTGAACGTGAGATGGAGTTTTTCAAGATGAAGAAGCAAAATGGATTAATGACCTCCACACTATATGGTCTTTGAGGTTCTCTCATAAACTAAGGGTCTTTACTTAGTTTATAAGGATTGTCTTCTAAAGAGATATTGTCCAACAATAAATTCAAAAAGGTTTTATCCCACATTATGGTGGGATGGAAACTTTCTATTATATCTTATGGGGTTGGGAAATGTGTGAGATCAAATTTGGTTTTTTTGAAACATTAGGCATCACAGGCCCTCTACATGTGAGAGGAATATGGTATTGCATTATATTTTCTTATGTATTTTCTAGATTCCCAGATGAAATGTTGTTTTTAAGATGAAATGTTGTTTTTATTGGTTTGTTATTCTATGTCCCTACTTTTAGAGAAAGTCTCATCATTAATTTAGTTATCATTATCCATTTCAAAATTAAAATTCTTTCTTTAAAAGGAATGTTAAAAAAGTTATATCTACATACATATATACATGGTTAATGATATTGTGTCAACATTAAGTTTATTTTTAGTTTTTTAAATAAAGTCTAATGCAATATTTTATAAATTATTAATCAAGTACATAAAAATATGTGCAACAAAGCATATAAAATTTTTCATATAAAATAATCGAGAACATGCAACAACGATATACTCATAATGAGCTCAACATGTTACTTAATGGGAGTAGAACCTGGGTGGGGAGGATATCACTCCATCTCACAACCACTTGTGCTAGACCCAATTGACTTTTTCTATGGTTATTAATGTATAACTTTGAATTTGGAAATGATTAACTATGTGTGAATATCCAAATGAAGTAAATTAATTTGTACACAAGTAAATAATATGAATGTTAATTGGGTTTAGTATGGGTAGTTGTGAGAAGAAGTGTTATAATTTTTACCCAAATTCAATTTCTACAAGTAACATGTCAAGCTCTTAATGAATATATTATTATAATGACCTTGAACCTTGTGTGACAAAGTCTCGCGCTTTTGTGGAATCCTATTTACCTTGGGTACCATCCTTATAATAAGAGGAAGTACCCAATGAGTTTCCTTCATGAAAAGAAAACAAGCAAAGAATGAGAGGAAGTACCCATTGAGTTTCCTTCACAAAAAACAAGCAAACAACATGCATATAACATCTTTTTTTTTTATTTTAAATCAAACAAATACATAAATATATGAAACAAATACATATATACCAACTCATTTCTAAGTAAAATAATTTTTCTTAAGTTATATCGAAAGTTTACTAGATCTACCCTTTGCAATCGTGTTAGAGAAAATTATGTTTAACTAAGTTTCTAAACATGTCATAGTGCAAATTATACATTGTCTCAACCAATAAGTCAATCCAACGAATGATCCAATGTATCAGTTCAATAAGTCAGTGATATTGTGCATTATTCATTGTATTCTCCATACTTTGAAAGTCTACCCTCTCATAACCACACTATGATTGGAAGTATAGACCTACATATACATTGATGATACATAACCTTTAAAGACATGCCAACACACATATAACAAAGGAGAGGTACATACTATCATGAACCTATGAGTCTTGCCCAAAATATTTCTTTTTGTCATTTCAGGTCGTGTGGCTCTGCCTTGCCTCAGCCACAGGGGCTTGGGGAACTTGCACTTATTACAACTAAACTACATCTCTTCACTTAAGGTTTTCCCATAACTTTCCTTAAGCTATAATATGTTAGATATGCAACTAAGTTCAACACTATCAAGTTCATCCAATAGTAGGCACACATCTAACCGCGACCTTAAAATATCCCAACAATACTTTTATATTTAGCCAATATTTCAATGGTACTTATCCAACATGATGGATTGAAAAGATCATGTATTGATCCAAGTAAAGAGACCATAACATATAGGTATAGGTGACACCCAAGGAAAAATCCTTAACTTTATTTATATGAAGAATGTTACAAGATACAACAAGGGAGTGTGACCGATTGCTTGTGGCTCTTTTACATACTACAATTATCCAAGGCACCATTTCCTATAAGAATTTCCAATCCAACCCCTAAATAATTTGTAGGCCTACCTCATGCGGGTCTTGTCTTTCCCATTGTTCACTTAGATAGTGTCCAATTCACCTTGTTGTGTCAAACCTAAACTTAACACAATTGCAGAGCTCATTGTCCACACTTATATGAATGAACAAACTTTTTCAATAACTTTGCACATGTTGGCATCCTCTTTCTATAAGGGGCGTGCCTTGCATTTGTACTTCTCTAAGTTGTTTTGCAAGCCCCTTCATGTCCAAAGTGAACCCAAATTGTGATTTTTCTACCAACAATGGAGCATTTATCCCCTTGGGTTTGCACATCTGGATCATGCACCCAAGGTGTCCTAAATTGTATAAGGAAACTATGAATGGTTCATCACTCCATCTATTGATTGGGAAAGCAATTTCTAGCCTTACAACCTTCCGCGCCTAACTTGATTGATCAGGCAGGGTACCCACTTGATATGTAAACGAGGGACTTATATTCCACTTGCTTCACCAACACAAATCCTTTGTGGAAATTTATTTATGATCATTCTCTCAGTATTATACAAACTACTTTGTCTATAGAAAGGCCACTAGGCCTACGTTCCTCTTCCCTATGAAATGATCTCTTTCTACTCATGGTTGCAAGGCCTTCTCTTGGTTTTAACCTACACACAACAACCACTAGCTAGCAATAAATGAGATCAATAACCAACAAGGCTGGGAAAATACTCTAAATATGTACTCTATGAATTTATTCCAATACCTTTGTTTTGGAGGCTCATAATCCTAGATTTTTTGGTAGTGTGATTACCATTAAACAACCAACTTTGTTTTTTAATTCCAAAGGATTAAAAGGTAAACATGAATTTGTATATTTACAATATGAAAAACTGTCCTCCAATTTTGAAATTTGTGACAAATACTTGCAAACCTTAGAATTTATATTTTGATAACATGAAATAATGAGTGTTACAAATTTTCCAATCTTCAAGGAAATTGCAAGTATTTCTAGGCTTTGTTTCCATGTAAAATATGTTGTGATGAGTATTACAATACATACTAATAAATTTCCAACAAATGCGCGAATTTGTAATGCTTGTTGATAGCTATGAAGATGTCCCAAGTGCAGCTCATTCCCTTTGGATTGGTCACCAAATCAAATGCAGCAAATCCACATACCGATATGGAGATCCTTTCATATATGCTCTCTCCTTACCTTTCACAAAATATAACAAATGAATAGATTTTGACTTGACATCAAGAAAAATTGAAATTACAGAGAAGGATTAAATATCTCCTCATAGTTGATGTCATGTATGTTCACCTTCCAATTGTTATGACTAACTCTATGTCAGTTTTGAGAGAAAATTCCAATGCCTTTACAAAATGTATTAAAGCTTGAATGGAAATATATGTCACCCCAATTTTCAATCATGTTAAGGGTAAGATTGCCTACGAACTTAATCTTGAATCGAACATTACTCAATTGAACAACTTATTTTAGCATAAACACATCATCGTGACCATTGGGGAGTGGCACAATCACATACATATATTTATTAGTGTTGATCCTCCCTATTAAATGACCTCTTTCCTAGATAGACAACATTAGTAGAAAAAATCCATTTAATATGAGTGAATGATCTGACCATCAAAACTATCCAATGATTGATTTGTTTTAAACCTCATTCGGTCAAGATCAATCCCCTCTACAATATAAAATGAACAATGAACCCTTGATTCCATCTAATTCAGAGCCAATGCTCATCCCAATCCAGGCCTATCTCTTATGTCCATACTAACATTAAGACATTATCTCACATTATGTGTGCTGCCACAAGTCTTCCTTAGCTCAAGTAATTGGTAAAACGACCTAGCAATTAAGGAATCCAACTAACAAGCAAAATCAACCAGGAATGGAATTAATCACAGGGGAGGGAACAAAGCCTCCCGAGTAGTGAAATAACCCCATCTATGAGTTGAAACACCCAAGCAAGTTATTTAATCGTCTAGGGACAGAGAAATAATTGTTATAGGTTGTGTGCAGTTCGTAGTACTGTCTTACAATCTCGTGGGTGAGAGCGACCTAGCTGATAATAGCTAAACTAACGATGAAATAAAACATTGAGGCTATGGAATAAGTCAACCCATGTATGGATTTAATTCCAGGTAAAATAAATTTGACTTAGGAAAGAGAGATTGCAACCAAGAGGAGAGAAAAATTCACCTAATAAACATAATACATTGAATTAGAAACTCCCTAAGTAAGTGAAATAGTCAAATATTGTGATCCATTGATATCTATGTAGAGTGGAATGGACGGTGGATATTTCTGAGGTATTTGTGTTCAACAATCTCATGGAAAAAAATTCGTTGAACCAGATGAAAATAAATACCAGTGGTCATTCTCAATTTCCATTATTAACACACTCAGAGTATCACATTGAACACGATAAGAGAACAATTCACACATAGAATTTAAACATAAACATATTACCAATTACTTAAGCACATCGATTAAACCACCATTGAGAAAATTCATCACACAGGACATATTGTTTACCCTGGAAATCCAAAAGGGAAAACCAACTTCGAATGGGGCTTAGTCCTGCATTTCCAACAATCTTTGGTACAATGCATTCATGGCTTTCTTTGCCTCATCCTCTCTTGGCCAAAAAACCCATTGAGAATGAAGGTGAATGAGGCAATAACAAGAGTTGGGGGGTAAGGGAAGGCCAACAATCATGACCCTTCATTTCCCCTTCCTCAATGTTCTCTCCTATTTCATTTTTTTTTATTTAATT
>JZKD02S0164935.1:0-23244 GCA_000966675.3 Picea glauca | reverse complement strand
AAATTGAGCATTTTTTAGACCCCTGGTCCAGATTCTGATCACTGACCCAGTGTATCTCCGTGGGGAGCGCCCGTCCTGTTTGTGAAAAAGAAAGATGGCATACTTCAACTATGCATAGATTACAAACAACTCAATAAGGCAAACATAAAGGACAAGTACCCCTTACCAAGAATCGATGACTTGTTCAACCAATTGGGAGGTGCATCCATATTCTCAAAGATAGACCTAAGGTCTGGCTACCATCAAGTCTGGATTACGGATGAAGACATCCACAAAACAACCTTTAGGACGAGGTATGGTCACTATGAATTTGTGATGGTGCAAGTTGGGTTAACCAATGCCCCTGCCACTTTTATGTGCTTGATGAATAATGTACTCAGGAAATTTTTGGATAAATTTTTATTGGTTTTCATTGATGATATCCTAATCTACTCCAAGAATAGGGAGGAGCACGAGAAACATCTTAGACTCGTACTTCAAGTACTAAGAGAGCATCATCTCTACGCTAATTGTAGCAAGTGTGACTTCTTTCAGAAGCAATTCCATTACCTAGGGCATGTCATTTCTAAGGAAGGAGTGGCAGTAGACCCCGACAAGATTAGATCTATTATAGAATGGCCTACCCCGAAGGATGTATCCGATATTAGATCCTTCATGGTCTTAGCAAGATACTATAGAAGGTTCATAAAAGGGTTTTCCAAGATTGGTTGTCCAATCACTACCCTTCATTAAAAGGGGATTAAATTCATTTGGACATCGAAATGTGAAGAAAGATTTCAGGAACTGAAATACCTCTTGACCCATGCACTCATGCTAAAGATTGCAGACCCGGATAATGATTTCCTTGTGTGTACAGATGTTTGCAAGGAAGGACTCGGAGGAGTCCTTATGAAAGAGGGATGTGTAATTTGCTACACATCCAGGAAATTAAATGAGCATGAGATCAATTATGTGACCCATGACCTAGAATTGGCTACCATAGTACATGCTTTAAAAATGTGGAGGCACTACCTCCTGGGTAGAATATTTGTGCTTATGATAGATCATTGTGGATTGAGACACATATTTGATCAACCAAAACTCAATGCCAGGCAAGCTAGGTGGATGGCTCTCCTAAGTGAATTCGATTTTGAAATCAAACACATAAAAGGAAAGGAAAATAGGGTGATCGATTCCCTTAGCAGGATTATAAAAACGATTCATCTAGTAGTAGTAAGCGCTTGTGAAATGGACGTCAGGGAAAGAGTCAGAAATGCACAAGAGACAGATGCATTCTTCAATACCATGACCTCATACCTAATACAAGAGCCTACAGGGCTGAAGTATGAAGGCTACCAGATGCTCAAGGAAGGGTTGTTGACTTACAGAAATAGATTGTATATTCCAAACTATGACGACTTGAAGAGTTTCATAATGGATGAACTACATAAGAGACCATATACTGGTCACCCAGAATATCAGAAGATGATCACGGCCACTAGGAAACAATTCTATTGACCTTGGATGAAGAAATACATAGCTAAATATCTAACTAAGTTCCTAGAGTGCCAGCAAGTTAAGGAGAAACAACGACATCCAGCAGGATTGTTACAGCCCCTACCAATCCCAGAATGGAAATGGGAAACCATCTCCATGGATTTCATCACCGGACTACCAAATTTGACCCAACAAAATGATGCCATCATGGTTGTGGTGGATAAACTAAGTAAGTATGCCCATTTTGTCCATGTCAAGTCAACCTGTAAGGCAATAGATATTGCCAACATCTTCATGAAAGATATATTCAGACTGCATGGCATCTCCAAGGAAATTATATCTAACAGAGACACCAAATTTACTTCAATCTTTTGGAAATCCCTAATGGATGGTTTTGACACTAAATTGTTGTTCAACACAGCATACCACCCCCAAATTGATGGACAAACAGAAAGAATGAACCAAATAGTGGAAGACATGATAAGGATGCATGTAATACATCAGCCTAAGAAGTGGGAAGACTACCTACCATTGGTAGAATTTTCCTACAACAACGGTTATCAAGAATCCTTGAAGATGAGCCCTTTTGAAGCCCTCTATGGTAGACAGTGTAAGATTCCAATCAATTGGAATAATCTAGTGGACAGAATTACAATCGGAACTGACATGATGAAAGAAATGCAACAACAAGAAATTCAGATAAAGAAAAATCTGAAGATTTCTCAGGATAGACAGAAAAGTTACGTCAACAAGAAAAGAAATCCTCGAGAATTCAAGACCGGAGGCCATGTCTATCTCAGAGTTAGACCTAGGAAGAGTTCCCTAAGAATGGGAGCATGTGCCAAACAATCACCTCGACATTGTGGACCCTTTAAATTCCTAGATAGAGTGGGACCTGTAGCCTATAGGCTAGCACTTCATCCCACTGTAAAGGCACATAATGTTTTTCATGTTTCATTATTGAAGAAATATGTACATGATGCTAATCATATAATAGAATGGTCTGTGATACATGTGGAGCTGAAGAAAGAATTCCTACCAGATCCCAAACGCATATTAGACAGGAAAGAAACCTCACTTAGAAACCAAACCATTGCACAGGTCAAGGTGCAGTGGAAATACTTTGGCCCAGATGAGGCAATGTGGGAAATGGAGGATGCCATGATACATTCATATCCAATTTTTTTTACTCTTGTACATACATGTCATGATGACAGATAGAACATTGAGGACGATGTTCCTTTAAGGGGGAGGGAATTGTAACACCCGGTTTCTCCCAGTTTGTAAATATAACTATATGGGCCAAGGAACTATGGAAAACTTAAAAGTGTGATTATTTGATTTTATGGACCTTGTGTAAAAGGTCAATGAATGTAAATTTTGTTATTTTAATAGAAAATGGTTATGTGTTGCATGACTTCTGAAAGAGGGGATGTGCTAAGAAAGACCACGATATGTTGTGAAATGTGGTGGAGGGGACCAGGAATGGTTGCGTTAACCTCCACTGAACCAGTACCATGCTGGAATTAATTTCCTCAAATCATAACAACCCCCTGACCTAGGAATGAATTACAGTTGGGCTGGTAGGTGGGAAGGCCTCCTCGAGAATTAATGAGGGGATGGAGCAGACTGCCCATCTGTAAGGCTTCCAGACCTGACCACGGATTGGAAATTCAAGCCAAACGCAATCTTGCGGAAAAAGGAAAGAAAGGGAGTGTGGTGGGTAGGGGGGGAGATGTGAAGAAAAATGCAGAGATGAGAAAGGAAACTCTCAGGTCTAAGGAAGGACTGAAGGAGGAACAGTGAGTTCTAATCATAGAAATTAGAGATTGAACCAGGAGAAGGAGAGTAACCTTCGTCCTTATCTATTTTTATGTATTGGGAGAAGGAGAATGACCTTTGTCCCTAACTTTCCTTGAGTTAGAAGTAAGATATTGAATCTCAAAGCATCGTGACTTAAGCTCGGGGGTGGCCAGTAATAAATCCATTGGGAGTGAATGAGCCTATGGTTGGGTGGAAATGAGCACCCCTTTCAGCAGTCACATCACACTCTATGGTTTTGATAAAAAAATTATTTCCTTATGTTTTGAATTGTAAATAATGGATGCATGTGAGTATTTACATGTCTATAAAGGTTTCCTTCTTTGTATTAAGTGATTAAGTTATGAATATGAGTTTGTTTCCTTAAGAACCTATAATTCTTCTTGGATTTCCATATGCCCCAGTTTAATCACTCAAAGGCACTTTCCCCGGAGAATTACATCGTCGTTCCAGAGTCGGAGCAATCCTCTAGGCATATTTACCAATTAGGTAACCTCACAAGTTACCTTGCCTTGATTCAGAGCTCAAATATCTATGAGTCAGGAAGGTGTTCCCTTCAGACCAGTAGTCTAGGAGACTTTTAACTTGCACTTATTTCCTTAACCAAAAACCCGACTAAGAGCGTGGATCATAGCCCTAGAGTTTTATGAAGATCCACATGACCTGTTTCTAGGAACTTTGGAGCTCGAGGATCTGATATGTCAAGTTGTATGAAGGTCAAGTTAAACCCTGCAATTGATATGCATCATCGATTTATGAACGAAGATCAAGGGTGGGGAATCACTGTGGAGCATGCTGGTGAAAATAGTGGACGCACTAGTATGTGGCCCACAATTCACCCTTGCCATTGATCTCGATAGGTTGGAGGATCAACAATCTCGGTTAGACTAGAATCAAGCGAACAATTTCCATATTATGGAGGTCGAACTCCCTGGTAAAGAACCCACATGTTGGGACTCTGCAATTTCTATGAACCGTCGATCATCATTGACCTTCAATCTGATTTTAAAGCGATCCCTGAAATGCAAGAAGCGCCTGGGACGACAAAAACCTTCAAAGATATAAAGCTCAAAAGTGATAGCGCTTTCAGGAGTGAAAACAAAATCCAGGAGACGGGCCCGTAAGAGGAGCAATGGTTGAATCCTTTGAGCACTTAGAAAAACCTTCTAAGTTAGAGTAATTCAAAATCCTAGGAGGAGGAGCGGCAGTGGTCATTGGATCACATCACAAAGGCTCGACAACCATCTGATCTAAACAAGGTGCACGAACCTTAGTACCTTGCACACGTAGGAGAAGAGGACTTGCCAAAGTTCCAAAGTCTCGAAGTAGTTTGGGACCATCCATAATCAAGAGGGACATGTGGCGATGGATCATGGACTACGGAGAAATCTGTTCAAGGGTTTTTGGTTAAAAGTTGAAATTCCTGAACCTCGAAGACACAAAGTGAATCTGGACCACCCGATCCAGAGGGACACATGGAAACAGATTGTGGACACTAGAGGAATCCGTTCGAGAGGAGGCAAGTTTGAGACTTGATATTTACGAAGCCCGGAGAGCGTGAAGTCCGAAGTAAATATCACCCGTCCGTACAGCTAGAGTGAATTTGAATCATCGGATCGCTCGAAGTACATATTAGGCGTCGGATCACCCGAAGTGGATCCGGTTCATCGGATTTCAGTAGAGACATGGCATAGATATGTGAGCTCCGAGTAAAGTCCCAAAGTAATTCCTAGCCATCAGGTCCAGAGGGACACGTGGTGATAGATTGTAGACTTCAGAGAAATCATCTCGAGAGTTTCAAGTTGAGGGTTGAAACTCCTGAAGCCCAAAATGTCGAAGCATTGAAGGGCCAAAATAGATCTGGACCGTCAGATCGAGAGGATAGGTGGTGTGAATCTGTGGATTCTGGCAAACACCTGAAGTAAACGTCAACCATCGGATCATCCGAAGTTGATCCAAACCATCAGATCTGGAGAACACATGGCATGAGTCTATGGACTCTCGGTAAAGACCCAAAGTAATCCTTGATCACCAGATCCAGTGGACACACGTCGGTGGATCATAACCTTCAGATAAAAGCCGTTGGGAAAAAAAGGGGTGAAGTTTGAGATTTGATATCTCAGAAGTCTGGAGACTCGAAGGAGATCTCAACCATTGATCGAGAAGAGGGACACCAGACCATTGATATAGTTGAAAGGTCAAACACCAGAAGTAGAAGTAGGTTCATTGATTTAGAAGGATGGGTGTCCATAGATCGCCAACTCTGGAATATTGATGTACAGAGGAAACCAGGGTTTGAGAATTGAAAATCACAAAGTTCGAAATCACGAAGGAGATTGCATCCGTTGATTTAGGAGGGGAAGATCTGGTCCGTGGATTTGAAAAGGGCAGAATTGAACCACCGGTTCTGATAGTACCGTCAATATCGGGAGATCGATAGTCCCACAACATTGCGGCGATCAGAGGTGCTCGGACTTTAAAAATTTGAGGGTGGGCCGCAATCCAAACCTCGATTTTGGAGAAAGGACACGTGGAGGCTCGAGGAGGATTGCGGAATGAAAAGTAGTTTGGTTTCAAACTACCTTTGGCCAGGCCAAAAATTGTGTGTTTGTGTGAGGTCATCGCCCAAGGTCACATCTAAGGAGTGGTCAAGAAAAAGGGGCTAACGCCAACTCTAAGACTTTGTCGAAGCGCGAAGGAGAAGGTCGCGGGTATCATAAGACCTATTCCAGAGGCCGAAAGGGCTTGTGTTTGATTAAGAGGTTAAACTATCAAGGTCTCAAAGTCTCGTTTGACTTACAAAATCAGAGAATCTTGACCGAAGGGTCGGGCTGAGTCCCAGACTTCCCAAATTAGAGCCCGTAGAGAGAGAGAATATGCTCCCTGAAGGAGGACAAAATTTATTTTTTATTTTTAGACTCATTGTGGGTGTGTTACAGTGGAATCCATTTATTTTATTAAGTAATTCACTCAAGATCATTTTCTCCACAAAGTTATTTTTGTGATACCAAAATATCCTAAGGTCAATTTTTTGTTCCATCTACAGCATTAATTTATTTTCACGGGAACTTTTACATTATGGAATTGGTTTCATGTGTATGGGTGATCCACCCAGGACCCATTTTTTCATTACTCTCATGGCCACCCTTTTAGGTATACTTTTTCAAACTAGCATATGAATAGCATATTCCCCCTATATATGTTTAATTTTCCTTGTTTACCATTCCTTGAGTATGTCATTAGGAACCCACCTCCCCTAGTTGATCATGTGGTTTCACCAATCCATATTGCATTTTTCCCTTTATTAATGGTAGTACTCCATGTTACTAGGTTCCTCTGATTAATATTAGAGGCACTATAGGATTAGAGGTCCATATAATCTTCATCCCAGAGAAAACCCCATGCTTCCTTCTCATTTTTCTAATGTTTTTCCCATACTCCAAAGCCATTTATATCAAATTGGAATGATATGTTGTACTTCATTGCATATCACTTTCCCTCCACCTCCTCCATACCTTGAATAAAATTTTCATTTTATACGTCCATTCATTATTCCCACAATGACATTTCCATTAGTGCCCCACCCCTCATCATGTCCATCGACCATCTTTTTTTTCTGCTCATCCAAAATTGAATCACTTAGTTTCACTCTTTTGGGGAACCTATCTCCTTTCTTGTAATGTATCTATATTCATTCATTATTTGAGGGGACATTACTAATGTTTTACATTAAACCATCCTTACACATGATCTCTTTTCTATGGTAGAAGTCTTGGTCACCCTTGTTCATAGCATTGTTTTTTAGTCAACCTTTCATCCTAGTTTTTTACTATGTTACACTCACTCATGTCTTGGAGTCCTTTTTTCTTAGTACCCCATATAGTATTATTATATTTCATTAGCTTCCTTGAGCGATTGTAATCCTGGTTTTTCCTTATTTATCTTTAGTATTGTTTATGCCTCAAAGATATCATCATAAGTCATTTGATTATTGCTAACCACAACTCCTTGTATTTCATATTCACTACCCAAGTTAGCCCTGTTTGTTATGCTCTATCAAACGAAAGTCATGAGTTCCATTCTTAATGACCTCCTCATCCATAGTTGTCCCAATCTCATTCATTTCTATTTTCTCCATGATATGTTGCACCTTGTGATAGTTTCTAGGGATTCCCCCATTCCCTATCTCCATAGACCTCCCCCTATTGACTTCAGCACATATATTCTAGGGGGTTGGTTTAGAGGTTTTATGTACCTTGGTCCCATTTACCTCATTGATGGGTATCCTTAGACCAAGAAGAGAAACTCACCACTTATAATTGACTTGGTGTTTTATCACATCCACAATGTTGACTCCTTATAACATTGTTGAGATCTGTACACATTGATGGTTCTCATGTCCTAATTCCAGTTGAATACTATCAAACATGTATGGTTTCTTTTCAGTATTTATTAAGCCCTTAAGAGGGAGTATGCCTCTAGGTAGTTCCTTACATGATCCAAGGAATGTTGGTTATAGTGATCTATATTTAGTTGTAGTTCCTTGGATTTGATTATCTCTATTCATTAGGTATTTTAAGTGACCAATTTGAGCTTTCGTCTAGTCATATCTTTCCAAATCTTGGGCCCCCTTTGTTACAATGGGGCTTCAGTTGTTGTGATTTTTCACCCCCTTGGGTGTCATTGTTCTTTCACATGTATTCAAACATGATGTAGTATTCATTATATGTATTTTGGTTTCACTTCACATTGCCATGTTCCTATTTTTACTTTGTTGAGACATATTCATGAGTATGGTTGTGCCTACCTTGTTGCCATTAGGATCATAGATACACCTCATAGTGCTTTTGTTTGTTTTGCAGGTGGTCTCCATTACTAATTTTAAATGTTCCTTTGTCCTTGGGTGTTGTTATCTCTCATTCTCCATTATTCTAACATTTGGGTGAGAAAAATCTAGTGTATTTTGCCTATATGATTTTATCTTAACCTCATACTTTAGAGGGAAAGTGTTATCACCTTAATTTTGCTCACATGTTCCATTTGAGAAATCATACCCAAAAAAATCATCAAATCATGTCTTATCCACATCATCCACCCCATCACATCATGTTATGGCCTTTTTGTACCTCACTACACCTAGTCAAAACCATAAATTGACAAGTTTTTGGATGGTGTATGGTATCTTCTATTTTCTATGTGTGTTGCACAATGAAACCCTTGAAAACGGTGCATCCCTTTTTAATTCAAAAATTGTTTGCTTGTGGCTCCTAAAAGTGCATGTGGTTGTTTAGGTAGCATAGTGGATACGTGTGGACCTATTTTGATCCCCATATTCATAAATTCCCATGATTTAGTATTCCACAATTCCCACTATGATTGTGAACTCTCATTATTACAAGAGGATAGTTCACATGAAAACTACTTCTAGATTGAGGTTCTAATATTCACTTACAAAACAAATACCATGGGGATGCATTTCATATCAAACAAAAAAGAGTAAATTTGGGTTGTTATAATGGAATTAAAGATTTAAGGAAATCATATTTCGACTCCTACATTCCGCACTACTTGCTCACCCTCTTTCCATTTTCTTGTGGCCAACCATAAGGGAGATTGTTCCCATTAACAAGAGTAGGAGATTGAGTCTACAAGGAAGAAAAGGACCCTCCCAAGGAGAGTGAGCCCACCTTATTTCAACAAACCTTCCCAATTTTCACACCTTTACATTTGGTATAGTAAAAAATTTACTCCCCCTCCCCCAAAATCATTGTGTTGGAATCTCATACAAAGAAATAAATCCATATTTTAGATCTTGTTTGTTTTTATTTCATAATTTAAGGTTAATGGTGATGCTTCCATGGTTACATTTTCTCTTTGCTTTATTTTGTTTGTGCTTAGTTTCACAACCAAGTTAGGGTTTTTGCACACACTAAGTTAGAGGCTTCATGCACCTTGGTCCCATTTACCTCATTGATGGGTATCCTTGAACAAGGAGGAGAGATTCATCATTTCTCCTTGACTTGGTGTTTTCTTACATCCTTATCACATAGTTAAGATATGTACATATTGATGGTTCCCATGTCCTAGTTCTAATTGAGGACTATCGGACATGTATAGCTTATTTCCAATATTTATTGAGCCCCCGAGTGGGATTATCCCTTTAGATATCTCCTTACATGTTCCAACCAATGTTGTTTATAGTTTTCTAACTTTGTTTGTAATTCCTTGGGTTTGGTTGGCTCTATTCACTAGTTATTTTGAGTCATCGGTTTGAGCTTTCATCTAGTCAACTCTTTCCAAATATTGGGCACCCTCTATTACATTTGGGATTTAGTTGTTGTGTTTTTTCACCGCTCGAGTGTTATTGTTCCTCCACATGTATTCAAACATGATGTAGTATTCATTATTCATATGTATTTTGGTCTAGATTCACATTTATATGATCTGGTATTGTACTTTGTTGAGACATCTGAATGAACAAGGTTATTCCCACATCATTTCCATTAGGATCCTATATACACCTCATCGTGTTATTTTTTATTTTGTAGGTGGCCTCCGTTACTAATTCTTAAACATGTATTTCTTACTACTTCTTAAACATTCCTTTGACCTCATACATCAGGGGAAAATTGCTATCACCTTAATTTTTATTTCCTATTCCATTTGAGTAGTAGTACCTAGAATCATCATTAGTTCATGTATTATTCAATCATACACCCCATCACATCATGTTATTTTCTTTTTGTACCTCACTAATCCCAGTTAAAATGATCAGCTAACCATTTTTTTGGATGGCATGAGTTATCTTCAATTTTCTATGTGTGTTATGCAATGAAACCATCAAAAATAGGGCAACCCTTTTTAATTCAAAAAATGGTTAGTTGGTGGCTCATAAATGTGCACATTGTTGTTTAGGTAGTGTAGTGGATACATGTGGACCCATTATGAACCCCATCTTCATAAATTCCAATGATTTAGTATTCCATAATTCCCACTAAGATTGTGAACTCTCGTTAATACAAGAGGAAAGTTCACCTAAAAACTACTTCTAATTGGGGTTATATTATTCACCTATAAAAACAATGCCATGGGGATTCATTTTGTATCCATAAATAAAAATGTGTAAATTTATGCTACTGGAATGGTATTAGAGATTTAAGGAAACCTTTTTCCCACTCCTACATTCCTCAGTATTTTCTCACCCTCTTTCCATTTGCTTGTGGCCAAACGTAAGGGAGCTTGTTCACATTAAAAAGAGAGTAGGAGATTGAATCTAAAAGGAATAAAATAACCCTCCCAAGGAGAGTGATCCCACCTTGTTACAACAACCCTTCCCAAGTGTTGATTGTAAGTTTCATGCCTTTTCATTTGGTATAATAAAACTTCAATTTTTTCCCCAAATCATTGTGTTGGAATCTCATATAAAACAATACATCCATATTTTAGAGCTTGTTTGTTTTTCTTTCATAATTTAAGTTTAATGGTGATTCTTGTATAGTAACATTTTCTCTTTTATTTTATATTGTTTTTGCTTAGTTTCACAACCAAGTTAGGTTTTTATTCACACACCAAGTCAGAGTATTTGTGTACCTTGGTCCCATGTATCTCAATGTAGAGAGATTCATGATTTCTCCTTGACATCTTGGTGTTTCCTTATATGCTCAATCTCAACTCCTTATCACATAGTTGGGATCTATATACATTGATGGTTCCCATGTCCCAATTCTAGTAGAAGACTATTGAACATGTTTGGCTTCTTTCCAATATTTATTGAGCCCCCAAGTGGGAGTATCCTTTCAAGTAATGCCTTACATGTTCTATCCAATTTGGGTTATAGTGATCTATCTCTAGTTGTAGTTCCTTGGATTTTATTGGCTCTATTCAATAGTTATTTTGAGTCAATAGTTTGAGCTTTCATCTAGTCAACTCTTTCCATATATTGGGCCCCCCTCCATTATAGTGGGGCTTTAGTTGTGATTTTTCATCCCCTTGGGTGTCATTAGTCCTTTACATGTATTCATACATGATGTAGTATTCATTTTTCATATGTATTTTGGTCTGTCTTCACATTGCAATGATCTTATATTGTACTTTTTGATACACATTCACAAGCATGCTTATGCCCGCCTTGGGATCCTATATACACCTCATGGTGTTGTTGTTTGTTTTGCAAGTGGTATCCATTACTACTTTCTTAAACATTGCTTCTCCTTGGATACTATTTTATCTTTATATGTTAGTTTATCTTAAAATTTGGGTGAGAAAAACATGATGTATTTGTCTATATTATTTTCTCCTAACCTCACATCAAGGGGAAACAATCATCACCTTAATTTGTATCTCTTGTGTCATTTGAGAAATTATACTCAAAAACATTATTAGTTCATGTATTATTCAATCATGCACCCCATCACATCATGGTATGGCCTTGTTGTATCTTGCTAAGCCTAGTAAAGACCATCAATTGAACATTTTGTTTTTGATGGCATGGGTTATCTTCTATTTTATATGTGTGTTGTGCATTGAAACCCTAAAACATTGTGTGGCCCTTTTTAATTCAAAAAACAATTAGCTTGTGGCTCATAAATGTGCATGTTGTTTTTTTAGGTAGCATAGTGGATATGTGTGGACCTATTTTGACCTTCATCTTCATAAATGCCAATGATTTAGTCTTACATAATTCCGACTAATATTATTAACTCTCGTTAATACAAGAGAATATTTCATATGAAAAATAATTCTAGATTGGGGTTATACTATTTAAATATGAAAAAATCTAGGGGGACACATTTCATATCAATCAAAAAAGAGTAAATTTATTTTGACAAAACATCATTAGAGATTCAAGGAAATCCTTTTCCATTCATACATGTCAAGCCAAGGATGGAAAAAAAGTAACTCCACACTTAATGATTTGCATTAACATGATAGGAGCATAAATACAACAATAAATGATTATTGGTCTTGTTGTCGCACAATCTATACTTTCCCAAATCCTAAAGGCAAGTAGGCCTAGATTGACATAACACATAGGTAACCCTATCACTGTCACCCCAATAGGGTACCTCTTTCTCTTTAGGAGGAGGAAAGCCTCACTCCAAGGGAGATGTCCCAGGACCTAGTTGGTTGATGAAGGGAAAAACATATACAGTGAAGATCTAGCCCTCTCTAGGTCACTCAGCAGAAGAAGTCACTTTGTGAAGTTTAAAAGGACAAGGGGAAATTAAAATGGGTTTGTACCTACCCTTTACCAATGAAACATCAAACGTTAGTAGCAACAGTTATAATCAATGACTTCTTAAACAAATTATGTGTTGCATGAACAAGTTACTATACAATAAAAGTGAGATTATGGTAGCAACAATGTATCTTGAAAGGTGAAAATTATGATGACAAGGAAGAGATGCAAGAATCTTGAAAATTTGATAATTCTTTGTCACTCACAATTTTCAATATAAACACAAGTCAATAAATGACTTAAATGGATATCCAAAAATTTATAATAGCATTAATTAATGATGATGACAGCAATGGAAACCACTTCAGAAAAGTACTATAATAAAGAAATAAGATGCTACTTCAATATCCAATGATTATGTTTTTCTTAGTAAAAATGCCCAATGGTTTTATGGATGAATTTAAGGTTATTATGGGTTGCAACAGTGGTTTTAACAACATCTATGACAACGGTAACAACTTCAGAATTTTCACTCTAGAAAAGGCAATTGAACATACACTTTAACACTTATTGAAAGTACCTTGCCTTATACAAATTTTGGGATGACTTAGATGGTTAGTAGGATTATATAAGTTTCAAAATGATAGTTGTAGCGGTGATTATGACAACAACAAATTAGTTGTTAGTATTTCTAGACAAGGTTAGTGAATTAGTAGAGTAAGAAGTGAAAGAGTTTGAGTATGAAGTGAAAGTTTGAGTTGAGTCTTGTCAAGAAGTAAGAGAAGAGAACTAGTACCTTCAAGGGTAATGGAGTCAAGGAGGATAGCTTCTTCTAATACTGTAAATTAATAATGATGCACAAAAGCCTAAGAGGGAAAAAGTATAGGAGAAGTAGTAACTTAAGTCCTCCTAGACTTTGACTTCAAGAGACAAAATGCTAGGGTGTAGGAAATTCTAGGCCCTAGCACCTTGCTCTCCTTAGCCTTTTTATGGAGTAAAACTTATGAAACAATAACCAAGTGAAAAACCCTTAGAGTGCTAGAAATATAGGGCTTTGGTGTTTTACTAGTTACTAGATCAATTCAATGAAAAGCTTGGCAAATAAAAAGTAAGAAAGTAGCAACTTAAGTTCCTTACTTCAAGCATTAAATACACCATGAAATTTCATAATATTGTATAAGAAAATAAAACCATACAATAAACCATCCAATAGATGAAAAAATGTAAATTTCACTTACTTGCACCAAGAATAATCATGAGAATACCATGCAAGATCGCCATAAAACTTCCAAAATTGATCCAAGTTGCAAAAATCAGCCTTAAACAAGAGTGGGGCCTCAAAATTTCAGCCAATAACCTTAATAGGGCACAAATTTTTGACTTATTGTCTCCAAGGACAAGTTATGATGAAAATGAATGTCACTTTTTGCTTATTTATACAAAATTTAACCTAAAATTAATTTCAGTTCATAATTATTAGGTCGACCTGGACAGTTTTTTACACAAATTAAATCTGGACAAAATAAAATTAATTTGCATCTAAGAATCACTCCAGGGGTGATGTCATGCCCCTCTAGGGTAATGTTGATCCCCACATTTGGAACATTGAGCAGGGAAAGTGAAATGCTTGGCCTCCAAAGGCCTAAAATGATGCCCACACGTGCCACCATGCTCACAAATGCCTTCAAAGATGAATCCCTAGATCTAGATGATGTCTAGGGATATCATGGTGACATCCAGGGCCCTCAAGGTATAACATTCATGTGGGAAGAGCAAGGTCCCCCGAGTCTAGGTCTGTCAGGGTGCCTCCAAAGGAAACGTAATTATTTCTCTCTGTGCAAGTCTCCAATCTATTCCTACCCTCGATTGGGGTTCAACATCCATTTGTGGGTTTTATGCCCCCATGAAGGTCTGAGCTAATCACTCCCTCATGTGTACATGTCCACCGAGAAAGTTCCTACAGAAACAAAAATTATGCCCTCCAAGGGTTCATAAGTCACGGGGATCATAGCATTTAAATCACACCCAATAATTAAATTACCCAAACATGTGCATCAAACCCCACTTAACCCAAACAAATTCTCAAATAAATTATGCAATTTGACAAGTTAGGTTTGGAGAAGGTCTCAGGGTGTCCTATTGGGATAATCTCTCTTAAGTTTGGGATGTTTCCCAGGTGGGATCTAATCCAAGTCATGTAAGTGTATGGGGTGGAATGGGGTAAATATTTGGGCATGGGGTGCATGTAATAACTATTGACATTATGGTAGTTGCAGGAGGTATTAACCTCCATGTGTAACCCTGACAAGAAGAGAATCTTTTGGGAAGAGACAAGAAACCCTAAATCATTAGACATAACCCTAGAAGACAAATCGGCTAAAGGAAATATTTAATATTGATATTTTAGCCTCGAGAATGAGAAGTCAGCCCAGCCAGATAAGGAGGAGAAGTATAAATACAAGACACTAGAGCTCATTTGACACACACAACTCGCAACTACAGAAATGTAAGAGTGTGCACTACAGAAATTGAGTAAGTGCGCAAGTCTAGAGAGTAGTTGCAGTTGCAGCTACTACAATGTGTATTCTTAGTTTAAGCTTGGACTTTCTATTGGTTATGGTTTGGACTTTCTGCCTTGTGTGCTAGCTCTGGAGAGAGGTACGCTACATTGATTGGCTATTAGGCCCAGGGTTTGCTTTCAGAATTATTCTCTGTCAAGGTTAAGGTGCTCGGGAGTGGCTTCGGCCTATGGTTGGGTGAAAATATTGCTATATTTTCTATGGTTAAATGAGCACACCTATTATTTCTAACAGGTTATGGGCCCACACTATCTTCGGACAGTCTAACCGTTGGAAGATAGATTGGGAGGATTTTCTCAGTTGCAGTTGCAGTTGTAGTCAAAGTTTTTATTACAGCAACAGAACCCTAACCCTCTTGTTGAATCACCTTAAGTGAAGAGATTGACCTAATTTATGGATATCCTAGTGCACCTTAACCTAGAGCATATCCTCATACTCTCAGCAAGCTAAGTCATCAAGTTTTATTTTTTGGTCAAAGTCAAAGGTTGACCAAGTCAAAGCAGTTATGACTTACTCTATGAAGTCGAAAAACAAGTTAGAAGGATATTATAACTTCAGAGCATAGAAGACAAGGATTTATCTCATCCTTGCCAAGAATAAAGTGTTGGATATTGTGAAAGGAAAGATCGTGGAACCACAGTTTGAAGAAGGAAAAGAGAAGGAACCTCATAACGTTGTAGTTATGGAGAAGTTCAAAGACAATGACATCAATTCCATGAGTATCATAGTGGACTCTATAAAAGACCACTTGATACCCTACATCTCTCATCTTGACTCATCTAAGAAGATGTATGATGCCCTAACTAACCTCTTCTCAGTCAGAAATATTGGAAAAGTAATGAGTTTGAAGAATGAGCTCCCTGACATGAAAATGAATGATGATGATAGCATAACATCATACCTTGTGAGAATATCTTAGTTAAGAGATCAACTACAAACTATTTAAGAACTCATCTCAGAGAAGGAACTGGTAAGTATAGTACTCAATGGTCTTCCCAAGACATGGGATGCATTTGCCGCAAGAATGAACACAAGAAATGAGTATCCCACATTTGAAGAACTCTGGAATTGTTGTGCACAAGAAGAATCAAGGATTAACACAAAAGAGAAATACCATAAAAAATACGATGATCAAGCTTTCACAGCAAAGTTCAAGAATTTCAGGAATAAGAAGAAGTTTGGCTCAAGGAAGAAACCAAATCAAGAAAAGGATATATCAAATATGAAATGCTTAAACTGTCAAAAATATGGTCACTACAGGAACTGTTGTCCTAAGTTAAAGAAAAGGAAGGAAATAGACACAGCAACAATTTTCGAAGAAAGGGAACCCTCAAAGAAAGTCAAGTAGGATAAAATAGACTTCTTCTTCTAAAGTTGAGGTAACAATATTCTTCAAATCTATTGTATATACCATGTTTACATGGTTCTTGTACATATCATGTATATCTATTTCTTAGAAGAAAATATGTTCAAGGAAAATAATACCGATGGAAGAATAAAAGGATAAGGATTTCTATTACGATGACTACAATTCAAGCAATACACATGAAAAGATTAAGTATGTTCACAATATTTGGGAACAACTCGTGTGGAAGCTATTATATAAGTAACAACTGCCAGATAAGTCGAATTCATAATCAAACTTGAACAGACCTAGAAGAAGTCAAAAATAGAAAATAAGTTAGCAATCAAGAGGAAATTAGAAAAAGACTTGTGACACTTTGTAAAAGGCAATAAGGATGTAGACAGAAGCATGGAATATCTTAGATGGAAGGAGTTGATTACAGAATTACAAAAGAAGAGTACGCATTCATACATGAAGAAAGGATTAGGAGGGAGCTAATCCTAAATATGATCCATTGAGGATTATGAAGTATCTATCCATGTTCCCATTGAAAGTAGCAGCAATGATAAGCAACACGTGTTCAATCTAACTCTAGAAGAATTCTTCTTCGAAAAGAAGCCTTCAAGTATCCTTGGTTGTCTGTATACATCCATGATCCTATGATGAAAGGAAGAAGTTGGAATCTTCAAGTCATATAGAATACCCCATAAGCCCAATATCTAAAGAGAGACATGAGGAAGAACATGAATATTCCAAGAAAGAAAGAAAAGCAAGAAAAACCAGTTATTATACCAAGAATCACAAGAATACCATCTTGGTTTGAACTCACTAAGAAGAAATCGAGCAGAATAAATGGAAGTTATGATAAGTTACAAGTGTATGTAAGAAAATGTGAAAAATACTTATGAATGGAAGCATTGAAAGATTAATAGGTTCTTCCATAAGGAGGGAGAAGACTATGACAACAGCTTGTTCTAAGATATACTTCTTGTAGTATCCATGGACTGGAACTTACATGTAAAAGACTTTTCTTCCCAGTAAATCAAGTGAGAAAGAAGCTTATACCAGAAAGAGACCCATGTATGAAGATATAAGAAGACCTTGTATGGATTCAAACAACTTGATGCAGAATATCTCATATACAACAGAAGTGTGGTGAAAACTTTCTATGAAAGAGATAGTGTATAAGAATAGTTACTCAGAAGTATGGGATGATGGATTGATAATCCATGGAAAACTCTCATGATGAAAGAAAAAGTGCTACTTGGATATGTTTCAGTTTGACCCTCACCATGATGTCATGAACTAGCAGGAAACAGAAGTGTTGAATTCGACCATGATATATTGTAATGATCAGAGCTATATGAAGCTTTCAGAGAAAACCAGTGTTCCATAACAGACCAAAGTACATTGAGATCAAGCACTATATTCTCCATAATGAAGTCCAGAAAAGAGAATTGGTTCTCCAATATATCTCCACAAAGGAGTAGATAGCAGATATTTTGGTAAATCCTCTGTCCAAGATGAAAAGTTTGCAAGTTGGGGCTCATGGAGACAACTTCCTTATTGAAAAAGGAAGAGATTACTCCTAGGTTGGGAGGGAGCACTAATGTCTTATTGATTTATGGACAATCATTTTTCAGTTCAAAAAATGGTCCAGGATTAGCAGTTCCTTTCGAGTTCGAAAAGTGGATTGAGATTTCTTACGGACAGGCATTTTCCAGTTCGGAAAATGGTCCAAATCAGACAGTCATTTTCGTAATGAAAATGGTCCGATCGATTGTTGATGTACCATAGACAATGATTCCCCTTGTGGGTAGTGTGGGGAAATGGTCTAGGAAAATCATTCTTCTTGGCAGTCAATCTGAGTAGTGGTCAAGTAGAATGGTATGCCTCATCGGGTAGTCATTCTTTCAAAGTTCACAGTTGTGAGCAATTTCTAAGAATGGTATGTTTTGGAGGTTGGTGTAGGACAGTCATTTCCATATCATGCATGTATCATGCCTGATTACTCATATGGAGTATGGCTTCAAGAGATGATGCATTTGATTCTATCAGATGATATTGATAATGATGATGGTCTTGTGATCTAATCATGAGATAGCATGTATGGCTATGATGATGCTACCGATTGAATGGTATGTTTGTGCTCAAAACCATTGCTTTCAATACCTCTCTAGCTAGGAGAGAGTGTTGATATTATGGTATCTACGGGAGGCATTAACCTCCACGTGTAACCCTGAAAAGAATAGAATATTCTAGGAAGCAAGAAGAAACCCTAAAACATTGGCCATAACCCTAGACGACAAGTCATCTAAAGGAAATATTTAATATTGAGTTTTTAGCCTCCAGAATGAGAATTCAACCCAGACAACTAAGGGGGAGTAGTATAAATATAGTATGCCAATGCTCATTTGACACACATAGCTCGCAACTGCATAAATGTAAGAGTGTGCACTGCAGAAATTGAGTAAGTGCTCAAGTCTAGAGAGTAGTTGCAGTTGTAGCTACTGCAACCTGTATTCTCGGTCTAAGATTGGAGTTTATATTGGTTATGGTTTGGACTTTCTTCCTTGTGTGATGTCTCTAGAGAGAGGTATGCTACATTGATTGGCTATTGGGCCTAGGGTTTTCTTCTAGAATTATTCTCTGTCAAGGTTAAGGTGCTCGGGGGTGGCTTCAACCTATGGTTGGGTGACAATATTGCTATATGTTCTATGGTTAAACGATCACACTTATTATTTCTAACAATAACAGGTAAATGTAAAGTCTTTCCTGTGGGTGCATTTGTAGAGGGTGAGTTGCACCTTGTCATAAATGAAATTGTTTCCTAGCCCATTCATTTCCTTTTACTCTTGGCTTTACTTCTTTTGATCTTTTTCTCTTATGCTTCAAGGAAATAGTTGAGGGCCATTGTCCTGGATTGATGACCAAATGTGACAGTGTTATCCACAAACATTTCATGGAAATGGGAAGGTTGGATCGTGATGAGACCCCCTTTCTCTTGGCTATTCCACTAAGAGCCACTACACTGGTTTGGTAACTAGATAGGTGGTAGTGTCATACCGCTACATGCCTATGGTCATATTAGGTCGACTTGTGATGAGACCTCATATCCATCAACTATTAACTTGAGTGTTCATGTTATCTTATGGGTCCCCTTTTCTTACTCAGAATCTTTTCACAGCTTTCTTTGGGATCCATGGGCAAAGCATATCACAGGTTTCAACATTGGATTTTAACTCTTTCCAGCTAATTTTACCATCTAGGCCTTTAGCCCCTTCTTCCCATGAGGTAAGTTACAACCCTTCCTAGTGTAGCAATTCCCAATGCCCAAACAAGGATAGGGGAGATGGAAGGAATAAAGATGGAAAATGATAAGTATGGAGGGAACGGACGATGAATTTTCACAGATCCACCCAGTAGCAACCCATCCTAAAGGAAAATCAACTTACTAGGGAACCATGTCACCCTTCCAGGTATGAACGAGGTAAACAACATAATTTCCAATAAAATGTTGGAAATACTATGACAACTGAGAGGGGGGAGGGGTGAATCATTTGTTACTGTGCTTAAATAATTTATTCCTATTGAAATATTATTAATGTTCTCCAAGTGATCATCAATATTATGCAAGTCATGAACAATAGGAATAATCAACATCAATCACACATATGATATACAAAGAGATAGATATTCATGAGGAAACTCATAAAGGGAGAAAACCTCTTCTTTTAAGAATGATAGGCAGTCTTTTATGTTCTGTACATCATCAATATTTGAGCACCAACTCAAAATGAGGCTACAACCTCTTCTTTAACAAGCTGAAACTTGTTGAGAGAACCAAATATCTAGTTTCTATAGCACCCACTAGAAGGAACTACCAACTCCCTAAGTTTTCAAGCACCAACTAGATGGAATCACCAACTTCCAGTCACAAAGGCACCAACCTGCATAACAGAGAACAATGGTTCTCCCTTGCACCACCCTTCCACCCTGGTTTTTCTGGCTGCAACCAAATGGAAGCTACAAGTCCCTATGTTCAAGCCCCCACTTGAAACTTTGAGGACAACAGTCCTCCCTAGCACCACCCTACCACCTTGAGATATAAATCTTTTCTTTCTGAAATTTATTATAATGATTCAATATTTATCAATGGCTTCCCAGTCTCATCATTTTTCTTCTACATTGAACTGCTCTATCTGCATCAGTGTGTTCTTGTTTGCATCTTATTGTGCTTAATTTCTCGTACAGTCTGTTGTTTTCTCCATTTCTGCTTTGTCCAGCTTATGTTCTTCATCTCTGCATTTTCTCCCTTAGTTCATGCTGTAAGACTTCACTGCTTACAATTCGACTACTTTTTACATAGAAACAACAACCTCTCTTTGTCACAGCGTTTTTATTTTATTCCTAATCTCATCATCCGTTACACTGCGCATCTCCAACGCTCAAGTCAGGAATCTCAAAAAAATGCTCAGGAATCATGATTCCAACGCTCAGGAAAAATGATTCAACCGCTCAAGAACAATGATTCAATTACTGTAACTGAATCATAACTGATCAATAAATCATGAGATGAAACAGCAACCCTTCGATCATATTATGTTTGATCAGCGTCGTTGGATTATACATGCAGAAGCCTTTTTGACTTTTCAATGCGTAACTTTCGATGTGGAGCCTAACAGCGCTAGCTCCTTCCCCTATATTCCGTTGATGTGACCTTGGGCGATGATATCATGTGACCATGTGATTAAGGGCATGGCCAAAGGTGGTTTGAGATCAAAATGTGTTTCACCCCGCAATTTACCTTGAGCCTCCACATTTCCTTTGTCCAAAACCATGGTTTCAATTGCGGCCCACCCTTAAATTTTTAAAGTTCGCACACCTTCAATCCCCGCAATGCGATGGGATCGTCGATCTCACGATCATGACGGTGCTCCTGAATGAATGATTCAGATTTTTTCTTTCATGATCTGTGGATCAGATCTAACCTCCCTAAATCAATGGTTGTGATTTATTTCGTGATCTGGGCTTCGGGAATTTAAAATCGCAAACCCTGCTTTCTTTCGGAGTCGATAATTTTTGGACACCTGTCCTTCACAATCGACGGCTCTACCTCTACTTCGGGAAATTGACCTTATGGACTTTCAACCTTTCAAATATGATTTCTTTGACTGGATCATATGGTTCATGTTTATATCACAGAACTAGATCAATGGTCATATTCGATCCTTACATTTATCCTTTCTTTCTTAATTCGACAGCTAGGACTTAATCAAGCATTGAGATGGATGGCCACCATTTACTCCGAAACTTCGGCTATTCTACTTACACTATCCTTCCACTGTAAAATGATCAAAGGTTGTATATTTTGTTAGAAAAACAGGACCGTGGAGCAATAAAATAAAACAAATGCGGAAACAAAACACAAAAGATACACAATACAATAGAGACACAGATTTACGTGGTTCACCCAGTGTGGGCTATGTCCACCAGAGAAATTACCAGGTCCTTCTTTTATTATTATCCAGCATATGAAGGGATACAACCTACAGCAAACCCACTGTAACTTCCTCTTCTTTCTCTCATAGTCTCCTATCTCAGAATACAATATTCTCCATCAATCATAGCTGCAATATATTTCCCTCATAAAAGAGGGTTGCCTTCTAGGGAAAAAAACCCTAACATAATCTCTATCATTAGATCTGTGACCTTATAATGAACGGTCCAGATTTACAATGAAATTACAATATACATTTACAAGGCAATTTTTCCTTCGCCCCCGAACCCCCGCTTGCCCCCAACCGAGGGGATAGCCCCCCCGGACCCCGCAAAGGGGGTACCCCCTCTGCACTCCCCCACGTGGAAGAGTGTACATACTTATGGGGTGTAAATAATTCATGGGGTATAAACACGGATGAAAGTAAAAGACCTCTGAATCAGGAAGATAATCAGGCTCCACAACCAACAATCTCCCACTTGGAGACTGATCTCAACAACTCCATTGTTGTTGTATATGATAAACTCTGAAACTTCTTGGACCTGGAAAATTCCTCATCTTCATCTTCATTCTTGAAGACCAACTGAAACTGAGCAGGAACTCAGTTTCTCCCTGGTTACTCCATTTGTTAACATGTCTGCGGGATTCTGGCTAGTGTGTATCTTTTCCAACTTCAAATGTCCATCTTCCAAGGTGGATCGTATGAAGTGGTACCTCAAATGTATATGCTTAGTATTCGAATGAAAGGCTGAGTTATTTGCAAGATGAATGACACTCTCACCGTCACAGTACAACCTACTATTCTCTTGCTTCTTTCCCAATTCCTCCATAAACCTATGTAACCAAATCATCTCTTTACTAGCCTTTGTAGAAGCAACATACTTTGCATTTGTTGTTGAAAGTGCAACAACCTTTTGCAGTTTTGAAATCCAACTTACTGTTGTTCCACCTATAGTAAACACATACCCTGTGGTACTCCTCTTGCTATCTTTATCACCTGCCATATCTGAATCAGCATATCCTTGTAGAATAGTTTCTGAACCTACAAAGCATAATGCATGATTAGTAGTACCTCTCAAGTATCTGAGAATCCACTTTACTGCCCCCCAATGTTCTTTACCTGGATTGTTCATATATATGCTCACAACTCCCACTGCATGTGCAATATCTGGTCTTGTGCAAACCATTGCATACATCAAGCTGACAACTGCTGATGAATATGGGACCCTAGACATGTATTCTATCTCCTCCTATGTCTTGGGACACATTTCCTTAGTTAATTTGAAATGTCTAGCCAAAGGTGTACTAACTAGTTTTGCATTCTGCATTCTAAACCTCTCCAACA
>JZKD02S0164924.1:0-23244 GCA_000966675.3 Picea glauca | reverse complement strand
ACCCTATTCCCCAAAGAAGGAATCTTCAGCACCTGTCTCTGACTATCACACTTTCATAAACTTATTCTGCAAACAGAATTACCAATCAAAATGATTATCAATTACCTAGGAATGAATTGTATGAAAACGATGTAACAATCAGTGGAAACAGAGTTTCAACAAAATAGAGTTTTAACAAGGTATAGATAAAAAAAAAATACTAACACACTATAGAAACTAATGGGTGAATCTTGTGAAGAAGGTAGTCCCCTTCCTTCTCGCAAGATTCCCCAGAAATAAAAGGGATTAAGAAGTAATGCTCAGAATGATCTTTTATTCATCTGTCAAATATGACAAGTTACAATATCCAAAGTGAACACGCTCCTTCTCTGTAATTCGCTTCTAGCTAAGCCTTTCGTAATCTCCCCTCTAATGATGATTTCTTCACTATTTAAAGAGGAGAATCCTCTTAATACAATTAAGCATAAAATTACATGTGTACATAGAAATCCTATTCTTAGTCTGATCTAATCTTCTATGATGGAATATGATATTTTGATCTCCCGTAGAAAAATGTTGTTACAGTAGTTGGAATGGTGTTGGCTTGAGGTACAGTTGTTGCGGCCGGTGTAACAACTTCTTTATTTATCTTTTCTTGTTACTGCTATTTGTAAAATACTGTTTCAACATCACAAATCACAGACTGTTTCAGAAACAGGATTTGTGTCTTGTTTGACTGTTTCAGCAACGTGGTCTCAAGCAACAACGATGGTTGTAATGGTGTTGGCTTGAGGTACAGCTGTTGCAGCCAGTGTAACAGCTTCTTTATTTATCATTTCTTGTTACTGTTGTTTGTAAAATACTGTTTCAGCATCGCAAATCATAGACTGTTTCAACAACGGGATTTGCGTCCTGTTTGACTGTTTCAACAACGTGGTCTCAAGAAGAAACGATGGTTGTAATGGTGTTGGCTTAAGGTACGGTTGTTGTGGCCAGTGTAACAACTCCTTCTTGTTACTGTTGTATGTGAAATGTTGTTTCAGCATCGTAAATCACAGACTGTTTCAGCAATGGGATTTGCGTACTGTTGACTGTTTCAGCAACGTGGTCTTCAAGCAACAATAGTATATTAACTGCAGTTTAGACTGTTTCAGCAACTATATATTTTTTATTAATGGCTAAGTATGAGAGTAATGTAAAATTACATGTAAAACAAATTAAACATATAGCAAAGAGAAGAAATGTTATATACCTTTGGAGAAATAGGTTAAGGTGATAATGTAGGCTTAAATATGAGTGGGAAAATGATGTAATGATAGAAAAAAGTATGAGCAAAAAGGTACATTATAGGGTCCTAACAATGACGTGGAATTCATATGATTAAGTGGAAGGAAAGAGGTGTATCAATAATAAACCAACACATGCAAATCCGTTCATACATGTTGTAGACATGTCAGCAGCAGAATCAACGGTGACATGGTAGGGGTTGTATGGTTCAACCAATGATAAGCCGCCACATGGGCCAATCAAATGGTGCCATGTGGTACCTTCCAAAATCCCAAGTTGGGTTGGGTATCAAAATTGTTATGGGATTGGTGGGTTTTGAACCCCTGAACTCCAATAGAATATGGAGGAATATTTATTTATACAAAAAACTTCATACTAATCCACTAACCATTATGCCAAATATGGGACTCGTTATAAAAACAAGCTATATTATATTTAATATTATGTCGATGTCAGTACACGGTACGAGTATGGTTGGGGGATCACGCTCGATTTAAGTTGGGCACACATTTCAAGGTAGAAACATATCCCTAGGTATGCATGTATCCCAATACAAAGTATGGGAGGTACGATATAGATGCATTGATTTGCATGCCATAGAAAGCCAAGTTTTTGGTGTTGTCTAGATATGCATGTCATGGAGTACTATGTCCACACATAGGCATGCTTATACTTATTTCTCTCATTTTCTCAAGAGGAGCATGATGGTGATGTTATTTTTGTGCTAAGATGTTGTCTATGTAAGTCTTAGTCCAGATTTTCGTTAATGAGTGTCATAGTGTATCGTTTGGTGTGTAAAGAGGGAGAAATTGAGCTAGTTCAAAATATGGTCAATATTATACTCATATTTGTTAGAATTTCATAAGGAATTCAATGGTAAACTATATATCTGAGTTTGAGAACAAGAATTGAAGGGTGACATGAAATTTGGCTTTGTAATTCCATTTTGTATTGTAATTTTTGACATTTTGAGATTATGAGAAGTAGTCTCATTGTTTAAAGGGAACTCAGAGATGTAGTAAACTCTATCATCAATATTGTTTATATTTTAGTTCTTTTATTTTCTATTGTGTCATATCATTATTCTTCAAGTTATTCATCATTTTATGAGATTTTGGATAATATGCACATCATCAATTATTCTGCAAATCACCTCAATATAATCAAGAAATATTATGAATCAAGTTAGATGATAAAACAGTTTTTTTTTAAGATTAAAATTGGTATCTAAGGATTTTTGGATCAAGTGGTATCAGAGCTAAGGTTTGACATAGGTTGGTGAAGTTTTTGAGGACTCTTTTTGAGAAGACAACATGATTAAATATCTCATGAAGTTAAGGCTACAAAAGAACATTAACCAATAGATTCATAAGGTGAATTATGAATTAAGGATGCAACTACAATATCTCAAGGAGGAGAATAGAAAGCTTCAATATCTATTGACATGTCATGAGGAATTCAATAGAGGCATTTTTCATGAATTGGAAAGGAACTTGCATACTAAGGATCATGTATTGGCACCATTCCATGAAGTTGGGCAAGTAGAGAATGTAAAGTCTCTGATGCAAGAGAAACTATATCCTTCAAAAGGCATGATCGAGAAAAATGATTCCTTGTATTCTTATTTTTTCCATCAATATGGAGAGTGATCAAGGACAAATGAACTAAGGAAAAATTCAGATGAACAGGTCCTTCATAAACGATTCGTTTTACCTTAGATCCCAGGGGAAGGTAACATATGTAAGACATCTCCAAGAAGAGATGTGCATTATAAAGAGGTAATGAAGACATTTCCCATTGGTAATATTGGTATATGGTCTACGTATCCATGTGCTTCATGTGGAACTAGTAACCATAAGATGGAGAAATGTTGAAGAAGACAATCTGTGCAAGAAAAGTCATCCAAGAAGAATGTTAAAGGTAAAGGTCATTTGTCAAAACAAAGGAAAAGGGGGAATGCAAATAATGGATTGTGGTTTCAAGGTCGGAATAAGAAACTCTTCTCTCATTGTAGTAAGAGAGGACATTAGATTGAGAGGTGTTGGACACATTTTCCACACTTATGTCCGAAGCAGAACCAGAAAAATGTAAAGAAAAGCAACAAACCTAGGTGAAGTTAATAGTCTTGCTGAAAGATTTGAGAAAGAATACTTTTTAATGGTTTCTCTTAATAGTTTGACATATGAATACATCGAGGTATGGTTCATGGAAAGTGTCTCATATCGCCACATGACAAGGATGAGATCAATATTCCTAACTTTCTCAAAGATCAACATAGATTGTTATGTTGTATATTGAACTAACACCATATAAGAAATAAGAGGGTTTGGATATGTAAGATTTCAGTTTAAGTTGGGAGGATTTCTAGGAATAGAACATATGTTATATGTTCCATATTTGAAAGTAAACCTAATATCAATTTCTTCTTTTGAATATGAGGGATATGTAGTCACATTCCAAAATGGCCAAGTACTTGTGTATTCAAGGGAAGTTACTCAAGATACAATAGTAGTGCTTGGTGTTTGCAAGGAGGGGTTATATAGGTTACTGGGAAGACCTATAATAGGATCTAATGGTTTCTTGGATTCAACATTAGATTCTGCATCAGATTCAATGTCAAATTCAACATCAATGTTAGATGCATTGTGAGAGATAGGAAGTTGTGAGACTCCTTCCAATACTAAGGGAAGGATGAGTCCATGAAGAAAACCATCTATTAGAAAATATTTCATTGTAAATATGTATATTTGTAAAATTGCAAGTTAATATGCATATGTAGATACCTTCTAAATATATTTCTATTGTTGTATTAGAAGGCTTGTAAGCCACTCATTGTATATTGTTAAGAGTGAAAGGATTCTTGTAAGATTTATATATAGACACCTTGTACATTAGTTAAAGTGAGAGGAATATTGTAAATGTTTCTATATAGTCTCCTTTTTCTAGAGTGAGAGGGATCTTAAATATATTTATAATCCTTTCGACAACAATGTAGACAATTGGAATTCTCTTATTATCAACTAGGAAATGTATATGGATAAAATTGTCTATGTTAACATTATTATTATAAATAATTGAAGGTGAAGGAACAAAAGGATGCAAGAAACTAGAACATGTATATTGAGAGTGGGAAGAGCATTGAAGTTATACAAATCTTCATAGATCTAGTAAATAAATAGTCTCCTTAAAAGAGATAATAGGTATATACTTGTACATATGTATACATTGATCAGAAGCAAATCAAACAATACAAATGTATACAAAGCATATTTTTATGGTTGCTTACAAGGAAGGAGAGAGGAAATGAACATGGAATTCATTTAGAGACTCTTACAGATACACCATCAGTACATGAACAATAAAGGATAGATCAACATTCAAATTGGTTTCATTATTGGCTGAGATAGACTATCTTCAGGAGAGAAGGATATAGGAGTGGATGTTGAGTTTATGATTGGAATTCAGATATTGCATATATTCAGTGAGCAGACTTTTTTTATGAAGGAATATTTGAGCTAGAACAAGAACTATATTTGAACTATCGTAAATTACCAAACATATAGAATTAGAGCCATATTTTAGAAGCGGGAAGAATTACATTGATCTAATATCCAAGATCCAAGATCCAGGATGAAGGTTTAGTTCTAGAATATTCAGCAAGGTGGAAGAGTGAAGAAGCTTCATCATCACTAAGTTACTAAATAAGAACTTTTAGTAAGGTGGAAGAGTGAGTAAGAGCTATCATCACTAAGTTGTTGAAATATTCATACTTTTGGAGGACCAAAAGTTATTTAGTGGGAAGGTGTGATCCATAAGGATTCAGAATGCTCATAGATGTCCAGGGATATCTAGAACTCTCACAGACATTGTTGGATAAGCATTTTGTTTAATTTTTGGGATCTACACTAGAATAAGTCGAAGAATAAAATGTAGGTAGAATATGGACCATACCATGTGACCGGAGCAGACTTTAAGGAGTCAAAACATGCAGAAGGAGGAAGCGCGATTGAGCGACATGCATAAGGCGAAAGTAGTTAGGATTTTGGGACATCTTGTCTACATTGTAATGAGCTTATCCCTATTTTGATGTACAAATATGTAATGGGTTTTGGGTAGAAGGGGTTTGACATATGATAATTTCTTAGTGTTTTGGGGGTAAGTTGAGTCAAGCGTTGGAAGAAGTTTTGAGGTATTAAAGAGGAGTGAATCTCTCATTACAACAGAATGGTTAGGCAGGTTTGGGTAATGTTATTATTGCATATTTTGTAGCATAGTGCACAACTGTAAGAATCGTATCAATGACTAATATAAGAATCCAACCATTGTGGACATATCCCAAGTTGGGTGAAACACGTTAAACATGTGGGTCGTGATGTGTTGTCTTTGCATGTTATGATGTCAATGTTATGGTGTAATGATGATATATGCTTAAGTATGTGTAATGTGTTATTCATATATGATGTTATGATGTCGGGAACTGAAGTAAATGGTAATTGAATGAATGTTAAGTGGGAGAATGATACACATAGAATATATTGACTGATAAGTAACTGTTAACTAATGGAAACTACACACATGAGTATATGTTTACTAAGAGCATGTTGAATTCCTCATTTCCCCTCATCACTATAGAACCTTTGTTCCTACATCCCCTCTAGATGCCTCTGGTGAGACTTCACTTTCTTGCAATAGATTTCAAAAGGGATGCTGTCTAAGGGTTTGTTTGGTATATTGATGGTTAAACCTGGGTATACCCACTATGCGCCAACAAATGGTTCCATTGTCGGGACTGTGAATTGTAATTGAGGGGAATGTTTTGGAGGTCGAATAAGGAAGAAATAATAAAATGGCTAGAGAGGAAGAAACGAGAATTTTCAGAAGAAGAAAATAGGAACCCATAGATCACGAAAAACAATGGTTGCAAAGGCATGTGTTCATAGATCTTCATGAAATATTCTTTGGTGAATTTCTGATAATTTTGACTGAATAGTCAGAAAGACTAGTGGAGAAAGTTGGGAGATATTGAGTTGAAGCTCAAAGAAACTGGACTCTTGAATTGATTAGACAATTGAATACAATAAGTAATAAAGTTTCTCACATAGTTGATTTTTGGTTAAATAGTGTACTAGGGGGTGACATTATAGAGTTTGGAATAGATTGTACCTAGTCTTATAGTCTTTGATAAAGGAATTTTGGAAGCAAAAGCCGAGTCACAGTATATCATCGAGATAAAAGAGATTAAGAAAGTACATAATGAGATAGTTTGGGATTATGACCATAGATTTAAATATGTGATGAGAAGATTGGCATTTCATATTCTTGATGAACAACACAGAGAATGGTTTATCTCAAGTCTATTGATGCACATTCACCGCTCATTGACATAGCAAAAGGTCATGTCATAGTTAGAAGCATTATAAATTGAGATGAAGTTGGAAGCATCTCCTATAGGAGATGGAATAGGTACAATCATAGTTGGATACACTAAGGATTTATTTGTTATATGTAATGAAGGAAAAGGAAAAGTGTGAACAAGTTTGTTGTATTACATGTAAGATAGAAGGCCATCATAAAAATGAATGCCCAACATTTGAGAATTATATGGCCATAGGAGCACTGAACCCTTTGGCAGGAGGAGTAGGATATTGTGAAACATGTAAGACATGGGGACACCATCTGAGTGCTTTACCATTACTATATAAGTACCAGAGTACACCTAGGAATTTATTCTGTAATTTTTGCAAATATGTAGGATATGACTAGAAAGATTCTCATGCATTCAACTTAATGAGAGATTGCACTTCAGATGCATACAAAATCCAAGAAGAAAATATCACACTAGAAGGAGGAGTTTCGTAGTACAAAAATATGAAAGGATTTAACAAAGATGGATGAGGCAAATTCAATAGAGGTCTAAGATGTGGAGGATTTGGTTGTGCAAGTAGAGTACCAATAATTTATTATAATTGAAATCAGCTAGGACATTTAGTGAGAGATTTCCTAAATACTTGCACAAAATGTACGTACTATAGAGAATTGGATCAATCGACAAAAGAATGTCCTCAAATGATAGTGAAGTGGTAGGAAAGAGGGAACTAGAACCAACATCAAAGCCAACATTAGAATCAGAATTAGAACTAGAACCTGCAGATGATAGCAACTGAGGAGTGTGACGATTAACCCAGAGTAGAACCCGTTACACATGGAGGAACGATAACTGCTCCAGATGTGACAGAAAAGGGTAAGGGGGTCGAGAAATGGATAAGGAAATAATTTGATCCCACGCTAGAATTTAATATGTAGAAATAGAAGGGGACATATCCACAATCAAGGAAGGAGATACTAGGACTAGACCTGATCGAAACAATGTCAAAGACATCGCCAGTTTATGATATGTCATCATTTTATTATCACACCAGTCCAGAAAGTCCATTCGAAAAGGTAAATACTTTGAAATACTTTCTAAAGAGTTGTTTAGAGTTGATGCAGGATGAAACAACATTGAATGCACTGTGCAGGATGATTGATCAGTGCACCCAAGACAAAGAAGTACCTACGACATAGAGAGTAGTATTGAACCAAGTATTGTGCAAGAAGAGGATGAATAGAGAATTCACATCAAGTGCACATATAGGAGAGTATGACATGGATAATGTGATCTTGGACTTAGGATCGAATTTCATTGTTATTCCAAGATAGATGTGTGAAATGATGGGGAAACTGAAGCTAGTTTGGTCAATTGTTCACTTGAGGTTCGCAAACCAACATAAGATAATACCTATAGGGAGATGGGTAGGAGTAACTATTAACATACATGGAGTGCACAATGTTGTTGAATTTGAGGTCATTAATATCATGGATAAAAATCATCGGTATCCATCATTGCTCGAACTAGATTGGGAATTTGACAATCACGCGATTATTAACTTGAAGAAAAGAGAAATGATTTTTTAAGGAGGAGGCTTAAAGGTCACTGTACCATTAGATACTACAGAGGAAAGAATATATGTGGAGCATGCCAAAAAGGAAATCAATAAATTGTATAATATGACCATGTGTATGGATGACTTGTCAATCCTACTTTTGATGGTGCAGTTAGTTGGAGAAGCATTATCTCTTGTGCATCATATTTGGAGGAAGGAATTGAACATTAGCAGGATGNAAAATCCAAGAAGAAAATATCACACTAGAAGGAGGAGTTTCGTAGTACAAAAATATGAAAGGATTTAACAAAGATGGATGAGGCAAATTCAATAGAGGTCTAAGACGTGGAGAATTTGGTTGTGCAAGTAGAGTACCAATAATTTATTATAATTGAAATCAACTAGGACATTTAGTGAGAGATTTCCTAAATACTTGCACAAAATGTACGTACTATAGAGAATTGGATCAATCGACAAAAGAGTGTCCTCAAATGATAGTGAAGTGGTAGGAAAGAGGGAACTAGAACCAACATCAAAACCAACATTAGAATCAGAATTAGAACTAGAACCTGCAGATGATAGCAGCTGAGGAGTGTGACGATTAAACCAGAGTAGAACCCGTTACACATGGAGGAACGATAACTGCTCCAGATGTGACAGAAAAGGGTAAGGGGGTCGAGAAATGGATAAGGAAAGAATTTGATCCCACGCTAGAATTTAATATGTAGAAATAGAAGGGGACATATCCACAATCAAGGAAGGAGATACTAGGACTATACCTGATCGAAACAATGTCAAAGACATCGCCAGTTTATGATATGTCATCATTTTATTATCACACCAGTCCAGAAAGTCCAGTCGAAAAGGTAAATACTTTGAAAGACTTTATAAAGAGTTGTTTAGAGTTGATGTAGGATGAAACAACATTGAATGCACTGTGCAGGATGATTGATTAGTGCACCCAAGACAAAGAAGTACCTACGACATAGAGAGTAGTATTGAACCAAGTATTGTGCAAGAAGAGGATGAATAGAGAATTCACATCAAGTTCACATATAGGAGAGTATGACATGGATAATGTGATCTTGGACTTAGGATCGAATTTCATTGTTATTCCAAGATAGATGTGTGAAATGATGGGGAAACTAAAGCTAGTTTGGTCAATTGTTCACTTGAGGTTCGCAAACCAACATAAGATAATACCTATAGGGAGATGGGTAGGAGTAACTATTAAAATACATGGAGTGCACAATGTTGTTAAATTTGAGGTCATTAATATCATGGATAAAAATCATCTGTATCCATCATTGCTCGAACTAGATTGGGAATTTAGCAATCACGCGATTATTAACTTGAAGAAAAGAGAAACGATTTTTTAAGGAGGAGGCTTAAAGGTCACTGTACCATTAGATACCACAGAGGAAATAATATATGTGGAGCATGCCAGAAAGGAAATCAATAAATTGTATAGTATGACCATGTGTATGGATGACTTGTCAATCCTACTTTTGATGGTGCAGTTAGTTGGAGAAGCATTATCTCTTGTGCATCATATTTGGAGGAAGGAATTGAACATTAGCAGGATGGGTTGCATGGATAATTAACCAAAATATGTTCTCTCATTACTCGCTCTTTACGATGGATCGAAACAAAGGTATCTAATACACCAAGGTTTGATGGATTAACTAATGTAAGTTCCTTTGTAAAATAATTTGAGTTGCAGATACCCGAACATTTAATACTGTTGGCATTAGATGTTGCACTGTGAGAAAACAATGAGATGGTGGGATACACACAAGGAAGGAATAGAGTATTAGAAGGACTGTAAGAGGATGATGCAGATCGTATTTAGAACACAAGTAATTATGCACAAATATAAAGGGATGAGCAGTCTGATGGATCATATTGCATAGTGTATTACGACTTGGAGACATGTTCCGAAGTATGAATGGACACATAGGTGCATACACACACTGGAGATGGTTTCCAAGAACTGGTATCTAGAGCTAGAAATGTGTAGAGGGACATCATATGGGAAAGAGATCACTTGGAATTTTAAGGTAACATTTAGTTTTGAAGTTGAGTCACCCTTAGTAGATGTGGCTCTGTAAGTCATTAGAAGTAATATTTTTATGAGTAAGGTAAGATAGAAATAATACCTACATGTAATGCACATAGAGAATCTAAAATTGTCCATGAATTACTAGAATGTTACAATGTTACTAAAGAAAATCAAGAAGAAAAAGATCCAAGAAATGTGTAAGTACCAGAAACTGAAGGGGAGGGCACTGTAGAAGGTTCATAACTAGAATCTGATGCATATGCAAAGCCCTTAAGAATGTGCAAAGTGAATATGTAATGAAAGAGAAACATAATTTCATGAATATTGATGATTACTGCAATGATGAGACTGTGGAAATGATTGCAGACCTATTGCACGAGTATCAAAATCTCTTTTCGACAACCTTATCAGAGATGAAGGGAAAATTTGGGGAATTGGGAAAGATGAAGATCTCATTAAAACCATATGCTAAGCTATTTAGACAGAGACCTTCCAGATTGAATCTGAAGTACAAGGAAAAAGTGAAGGAAGATCTTGACAAAATGATAGAAGCTGATATCATGGAGCCCATTGTAGAGGCTGAATGTATAAGTCCAATGTTCATTCAATATAAGAAAACAGGGGGGTATTAGAATTTGCATCGACCTAAGGAAGTTGAACGATGCATGTTTGCATGACCCTTTTTTGACCCACTTTATAGACGAAGTATTAGAAAATGTAAGAGGGCAGGAAGCTGCTAGTTCACCGTAATGTTGTTTGAGTTAAAGAATGCACTTGTTGTGCTTTATAGAGTAGTTGTCACAACCTTTAAGGAGCTTATTCATAAGTTTCTTTAAGTATACTTAAATGATTGGACTGTATTTATCCTATTGAAACATAACATAGAGACTCCAAAATTGATGCTTGATAGATGTAGACAATATCAGATATCATTAAATTTAAATAAATGTATTTTATGTGCACCATTTGGGATATTATTAGGTCATTTGGTATGCAAGCAAGGCTTGTTGGTTTATCTTGCCAATATAGTAGTAATTGTTAATTTTCCACCACCTAAATCAGTGAGATAGTTGAGGAAAATATTGGTTCATACCGGATATTACAGGAAATTTATTAAAGTCTATGTGCATAATACAACTCCAATGGAAAATTTATTGAAGAAAGAAGCTAAGTTTCAGTGGAATGAAGGATATCAACATGGTATGGAAGTATTGAAGAAAAATTCAGCAACTGCACCCATTCTAGTGCTCCTATATTGGCATAAATATTTTGACATTCATGTGGATGCCTCATCGATAGCACTTGACATAGTATTATCCCATCCAGGAGGGGGATAGTTGGACTAGACATTTTCCTTTGCTATAAGGAAGCAATTGACTACTGAGAAGAATTACACAATGACAAAAAGGGAAGGATTGGACATGGTTTACTCCTTGCAAAATTTCATACACTAGTTGTTGGTGTTCCATTTCAAGATGTATGCAGATCACTTTGCACTCAGATATCTANGCTCATTGACATAGCAAAAGGTCATGTCATAGTTAGAAGCATTATAAATTGAGATGAAGTTGGAAGCATCTCCTATAGGAGATGGAATAGGTACAATCATAGTTGGATACACTAAGGATTTATTTGTTATATGTAATGAAGGAAAAGGAAAAGTGTGAACAAGTTTGTTGTATTACATGTAAGATAGAAGGCCATCATAAAAATGAATGCCCAACATTTGAGAATTATATGGCCATAGGAGCACTGAACCCTTTGGCAGGAGGAGTAGGATATTGTGAAACATGTAAGACATGGGGACACCATCTGAGTGCTTTACCATTACTATATAAGTACCAGAGTACACCTAGGAATTTATTCTGTAATTTTTGCAAATATGTAGGATATGACTAGAAAGATTCTCATGCATTCAACTTAATGAGAGATTGCACTTCAGATGCATACAAAATCCAAGAAGAAAATATCACACTAGAAGGAGGAGTTTCGTAGTACAAAAATATGAAAGGATTTAACAAAGATGGATGAGGCAAATTCAATAGAGGTCTAAGATGTGGAGGATTTGGTTGTGCAAGTAGAGTACCAATAATTTATTATAATTGAAATCAGCTAGGACATTTAGTGAGAGATTTCCTAAATACTTGCACAAAATGTACGTACTATAGAGAATTGGATCAATCGACAAAAGAATGTCCTCAAATGATAGTGAAGTGGTAGGAAAGAGGGAACTAGAACCAACATCAAAGCCAACATTAGAATCAGAATTAGAACTAGAACCTGCAGATGATAGCAACTGAGGAGTGTGACGATTAACCCAGAGTAGAACCCGTTACACATGGAGGAACGATAACTGCTCCAGATGTGACAGAAAAGGGTAAGGGGGTCGAGAAATGGATAAGGAAATAATTTGATCCCACGCTAGAATTTAATATGTAGAAATAGAAGGGGACATATCCACAATCAAGGAAGGAGATACTAGGACTAGACCTGATCGAAACAATGTCAAAGACATCGCCAGTTTATGATATGTCATCATTTTATTATCACACCAGTCCAGAAAGTCCATTCGAAAAGGTAAATACTTTGAAATACTTTCTAAAGAGTTGTTTAGAGTTGATGCAGGATGAAACAACATTGAATGCACTGTGCAGGATGATTGATCAGTGCACCCAAGACAAAGAAGTACCTACGACATAGAGAGTAGTATTGAACCAAGTATTGTGCAAGAAGAGGATGAATAGAGAATTCACATCAAGTGCACATATAGGAGAGTATGACATGGATAATGTGATCTTGGACTTAGGATCGAATTTCATTGTTATTCCAAGATAGATGTGTGAAATGATGGGGAAACTGAAGCTAGTTTGGTCAATTGTTCACTTGAGGTTCGCAAACCAACATAAGATAATACCTATAGGGAGATGGGTAGGAGTAACTATTAACATACATGGAGTGCACAATGTTGTTGAATTTGAGGTCATTAATATCATGGATAAAAATCATCGGTATCCATCATTGCTCGAACTAGATTGGGAATTTGACAATCACGCGATTATTAACTTGAAGAAAAGAGAAATGATTTTTTAAGGAGGAGGCTTAAAGGTCACTGTACCATTAGATACTACAGAGGAAAGAATATATGTGGAGCATGCCAAAAAGGAAATCAATAAATTGTATAATATGACCATGTGTATGGATGACTTGTCAATCCTACTTTTGATGGTGCAGTTAGTTGGAGAAGCATTATCTCTTGTGCATCATATTTGGAGGAAGGAATTGAACATTAGCAGGATGGGTTGCATGGATAATTAACCAAAATATGTTCTCTCATTACTCGCTCTTTACGATGGATCGAAACAAAGGTATCTAATACACCAAGGTTTGATGGATTAACTAATGTAAGTTCCTTTGTAAAATAATTTGAGTTGCAGATACCCGAACATTTAATACTGTTGGCATTAGATGTTGCACTGTGAGAAAACAATGAGATGGTGGGATACACACAAGGAAGGAATAGAGTATTAGAAGGACTGTAAGAGGATGATGCAGATCGTATTTAGAACACAAGTAATTATGCACAAATATAAAGGGATGAGCAGTCTGATGGATCATATTGCATAGTGTATTACGACTTGGAGACATGTTCCGAAGTATGAATGGACACATAGGTGCATACACACACTGGAGATGGTTTCCAAGAACTGGTATCTAGAGCTAGAAATGTGTAGAGGGACATCATATGGGAAAGAGATCACTTGGAATTTTAAGGTAACATTTAGTTTTGAAGTTGAGTCACCCTTAGTAGATGTGGCTCTGTAAGTCATTAGAAGTAATATTTTTATGAGTAAGGTAAGATAGAAATAATACCTACATGTAATGCACATAGAGAATCTAAAATTGTCCATGAATTACTAGAATGTTACAATGTTACTAAAGAAAATCAAGAAGAAAAAGATCCAAGAAATGTGTAAGTACCAGAAACTGAAGGGGAGGGCACTGTAGAAGGTTCATAACTAGAATCTGATGCATATGCAAAGCCCTTAAGAATGTGCAAAGTGAATATGTAATGAAAGAGAAACATAATTTCATGAATATTGATGATTACTGCAATGATGAGACTGTGGAAATGATTGCAGACCTATTGCACGAGTATCAAAATCTCTTTTCGACAACCTTATCAGAGATGAAGGGAAAATTTGGGGAATTGGGAAAGATGAAGATCTCATTAAAACCATATGCTAAGCTATTTAGACAGAGACCTTCCAGATTGAATCTGAAGTACAAGGAAAAAGTGAAGGAAGATCTTGACAAAATGATAGAAGCTGATATCATGGAGCCCATTGTAGAGGCTGAATGTATAAGTCCAATGTTCATTCAATATAAGAAAACAGGGGGGTATTAGAATTTGCATCGACCTAAGGAAGTTGAACGATGCATGTTTGCATGACCCTTTTTTGACCCACTTTATAGACGAAGTATTAGAAAATGTAAGAGGGCAGGAAGCTGCTAGTTCACCGTAATGTTGTTTGAGTTAAAGAATGCACTTGTTGTGCTTTATAGAGTAGTTGTCACAACCTTTAAGGAGCTTATTCATAAGTTTCTTTAAGTATACTTAAATGATTGGACTGTATTTATCCTATTGAAACATAACATAGAGACTCCAAAATTGATGCTTGATAGATGTAGACAATATCAGATATCATTAAATTTAAATAAATGTATTTTATGTGCACCATTTGGGATATTATTAGGTCATTTGGTATGCAAGCAAGGCTTGTTGGTTTATCTTGCCAATATAGTAGTAATTGTTAATTTTCCACCACCTAAATCAGTGAGATAGTTGAGGAAAATATTGGTTCATACCGGATATTACAGGAAATTTATTAAAGTCTATGTGCATAATACAACTCCAATGGAAAATTTATTGAAGAAAGAAGCTAAGTTTCAGTGGAATGAAGGATATCAACATGGTATGGAAGTATTGAAGAAAAATTCAGCAACTGCACCCATTCTAGTGCTCCTATATTGGCATAAATATTTTGACATTCATGTGGATGCCTCATCGATAGCACTTGACATAGTATTATCCCATCCAGGAGGGGGATAGTTGGACTAGACATTTTCCTTTGCTATAAGGAAGCAATTGACTACTGAGAAGAATTACACAATGACAAAAAGGGAAGGATTGGACATGGTTTACTCCTTGCAAAATTTCATACACTAGTTGTTGGTGTTCCATTTCAAGATGTATGCAGATCACTTTGCACTCAGATATCTAGTGAACAAGATAGTGTTTGGGGGGAGAATCTGTACATGGTTATTGTTATTCCAGGAGTATGATTTTGAAGTTATAATGAAGCTAGGGAACATGAATACAGGACCAGAGTATTTTTCATGAATATTGACAAGAGAAGAAGAAGGGAATATAAATGATAGTTTACTAGATGCACATTTATTCTCAATTAAAATGGTAGATGACCACTTTGTAGAAATTGTTCAATTTTTTAGTACAAGAATTGCTCCATTTGACATGACAGTAGCACAAAATATCAGTTGATATCAGGAAGATTATATAAGTTAGTTGTAGATCATACACTGCGATAATGTGTTCTAGAACATGAAAGACCAATGATCCTAGTAGAAGTGCATGATGGAATTGCAGGAGGATATTATGTAGGAAAGTTGTCAACACAAAAGATATTGCATGTAGGGATATGGTGGCCTACCCTACATAAAGATGCAAAGGAATATTATGGGAGATGTTATTTTTATCAGAGAATAGGAAGGCCATCGTGAAGGGATGATATTCCTTTGAATCCGCAAGTCACTTTCTAGGCGTTTGAAAAATGGGTCGTAGATTTTGTCAGACCAATTAATCCACCAATGAGGAGAACAAAATCCAGGTACATAATTACTGCAAAAACCTACTTAACAATATGGGCAGAGGAAAAACTAGTTACATATTGCAGCGCAGATATAGTTGCATAGTTCTTATTTGAGGATGTANTATGACCATGTGTATGGATGACTTGTCAATCCTACTTTTGATGGTGCAGTTAGTTGGAGAAGCATTATCTCTTGTGCATCATATTTGGAGGAAGGAATTGAACATTAGCAGGATGGGTTGCATGGATAATTAACCAAAATATGTTCTCTCATTACTCGCTCTTTACGATGGATCGAAACAAAGGTATCTAATACACCAAGGTTTGATGGATTAACTAATGTAAGTTCCTTTGTAAAATAATTTGAGTTGCAGATACCCGAACATTTAATACTGTTGGCATTAGATGTTGCACTGTGAGAAAACAATGAGATGGTGGGATACACACAAGGAAGGAATAGAGTATTAGAAGGACTGTAAGAGGATGATGCAGATCGTATTTAGAACACAAGTAATTATGCACAAATATAAAGGGATGAGCAGTCTGATGGATCATATTGCATAGTGTATTACGACTTGGAGACATGTTCCGAAGTATGAATGGACACATAGGTGCATACACACACTGGAGATGGTTTCCAAGAACTGGTATCTAGAGCTAGAAATGTGTAGAGGGACATCATATGGGAAAGAGATCACTTGGAATTTTAAGGTAACATTTAGTTTTGAAGTTGAGTCACCCTTAGTAGATGTGGCTCTGTAAGTCATTAGAAGTAATATTTTTATGAGTAAGGTAAGATAGAAATAATACCTACATGTAATGCACATAGAGAATCTAAAATTGTCCATGAATTACTAGAATGTTACAATGTTACTAAAGAAAATCAAGAAGAAAAAGATCCAAGAAATGTGTAAGTACCAGAAACTGAAGGGGAGGGCACTGTAGAAGGTTCATAACTAGAATCTGATGCATATGCAAAGCCCTTAAGAATGTGCAAAGTGAATATGTAATGAAAGAGAAACATAATTTCATGAATATTGATGATTACTGCAATGATGAGACTGTGGAAATGATTGCAGACCTATTGCACGAGTATCAAAATCTCTTTTCGACAACCTTATCAGAGATGAAGGGAAAATTTGGGGAATTGGGAAAGATGAAGATCTCATTAAAACCATATGCTAAGCTATTTAGACAGAGACCTTCCAGATTGAATCTGAAGTACAAGGAAAAAGTGAAGGAAGATCTTGACAAAATGATAGAAGCTGATATCATGGAGCCCATTGTAGAGGCTGAATGTATAAGTCCAATGTTCATTCAATATAAGAAAACAGGGGGGTATTAGAATTTGCATCGACCTAAGGAAGTTGAACGATGCATGTTTGCATGACCCTTTTTTGACCCACTTTATAGACGAAGTATTAGAAAATGTAAGAGGGCAGGAAGCTGCTAGTTCACCGTAATGTTGTTTGAGTTAAAGAATGCACTTGTTGTGCTTTATAGAGTAGTTGTCACAACCTTTAAGGAGCTTATTCATAAGTTTCTTTAAGTATACTTAAATGATTGGACTGTATTTATCCTATTGAAACATAACATAGAGACTCCAAAATTGATGCTTGATAGATGTAGACAATATCAGATATCATTAAATTTAAATAAATGTATTTTATGTGCACCATTTGGGATATTATTAGGTCATTTGGTATGCAAGCAAGGCTTGTTGGTTTATCTTGCCAATATAGTAGTAATTGTTAATTTTCCACCACCTAAATCAGTGAGATAGTTGAGGAAAATATTGGTTCATACCGGATATTACAGGAAATTTATTAAAGTCTATGTGCATAATACAACTCCAATGGAAAATTTATTGAAGAAAGAAGCTAAGTTTCAGTGGAATGAAGGATATCAACATGGTATGGAAGTATTGAAGAAAAATTCAGCAACTGCACCCATTCTAGTGCTCCTATATTGGCATAAATATTTTGACATTCATGTGGATGCCTCATCGATAGCACTTGACATAGTATTATCCCATCCAGGAGGGGGATAGTTGGACTAGACATTTTCCTTTGCTATAAGGAAGCAATTGACTACTGAGAAGAATTACACAATGACAAAAAGGGAAGGATTGGACATGGTTTACTCCTTGCAAAATTTCATACACTAGTTGTTGGTGTTCCATTTCAAGATGTATGCAGATCACTTTGCACTCAGATATCTACTGAAAAAGATAGTGTTGGGGGGGAGAATCTGTACATGGTTATTGTTGTTCCAGGAGTATGATTTTGAAGTTATAATGAAGTTAGGGAACATGAATACATGACCAGATCATTTTTCATGAATATTGACAAGAGAAGAAGAAGGGAATATAAATTATAGTTTACTAGATGCACATTTATTCTCAATTAAAATGGTAGATGACCACTTTGTAGAAATTGTTCAAATTTTTAGTACAAGAATTGCTCCATTTGACATGACAGTAGCACAAAAGAATCCTTTAGTGATTAAAGAATCAGAATATCAGTTGATATTAGGAAAATTATATAAGTTAGTTGTAGATCATACACTGCGATAATGTGTTCTAGAACATGAAAGACCAATGATCCTAGTAGAAGTGCATGATGGAATTGCAGGAGGATATTATGTAGGAAAGGTGTCAACACAAAAGATATTGCATGTAGGGATATGGTGGCCTACCCTACATAAGGATGCAAAGGAATATTATGGGAGATGTTATTTTTATCAGAGAATAGGAAGGCCATCATGAAGGGATGATATTCCTTTGAATCCTCAAGTCACTTTCTAGGCGTTTGAAAAATGGGTCGTAGATTTTGTCGGACCAATTAATCCACCAATGAGGATAACAAAATCCAGGTACATAATTACTGCAAAAACCTACTTAACAATATGGGCAGAGGAAAAACTAGTTACATATTGCAGCGCAGATATAGTTGCATAGTTCTTATTTGAGGATGTAATTACAAGGTTTGGGTGTCTTAAATTTCTTATGAGCGATCAAGGGACTCACTTTTTGAACAAGGAAATTGCAGCACTGACAGAAGATTTACAGATTTAGCATTGGAAGAGCATTCCATATCACCCTCAAGCTAATGTAATTATGGAGGCCTTCAATAAGATATTGGAGAATTTATTGACCAAGTTTTTTAATGTAGGACGAGATGATTGGGACTTAAGGATTCCTACAATGATATGGGATTATATAATTATGTGCAAGAAGCTGACAGGTCAGAAACCCTTTAGATTAGCATATGGTTAGGAATAAATCATGCCCATGGAATTTCTAGTACTGAGTCTATGCATTGCTACGATGGAATACCTTACAAATTCTGGCACAATAGAATAAATACTATCATAGTTACTAGTATTAGGGGATGACCAATTTGTTGCAAGATTCCATTAGCAAGTACAGAAAGCACAAGAAATGGCATGGCATGATAGACACATCAAGCAAGAGAAGCTTTAGACAGGAGATCTAGTATTTCTCTACGTCAGTAAGTTCTTACAGAACCCTAACAAGTTTAGGACACATTGTCTAGGGCCATACATGATCAGATATGTGACTGAAGTAGGTGTTGTTCAGCTGGAAGAGTTGGATGGAAAATTCATAGAAGGACTATTGAATGGGAGTTGGATGAAACTATACAAAGACAGGATTCCTTCTGTGCATTAGGAGAAATGCACAAACTAAGTTGTATCATAGTGTACTATAGAAAGAAAAGGAACAAAAAGAAAGAAAAAACAAGTAAAACAAGAAAAAAAAAAAACATGGTTCAGGGAAGAAGTCAAAAGTTGAAAATTTAACATTAGTAGGTCAAAAGGGAAAAGAAGGAAAATGTCATAGAAGAAAAAGAAGCAAGAAAAGGAGTACAGAAAATAAGCAAGAATGCACAGAGAGAATGGATTGTGCCAATGTTAAGATAATCCATGATGGGATGTGCTATAAAGAGCTACCATAACGATAAAGTAGTGATGTTGTGTAATAATAAAAGAAGATTGGAAAGAATATTTTTGACAAGTTGGAGAAACTAATGGATAATTTGTTGAAGATACAAAGTAATGGAGCATTAAATTAGGTAAGGAATGTAAATCACTAGTGGATTAGACATAAATTTTAGGTGAGAAGGGAAGTTCACAGCTGGAAATGAAGTATAAAAGAAATAAAAGGGTCGACGAAGGAAGTTTATTGTTAGTTAGAATTCTCATAGAGATCCCAGTTGTAGAGAAGAGTTGAAAAGATGAAGTTACAGAGCCAAATTAAAATCCGAGTTACAGAACCCGTTTGGACCTAGAGATTAGTTGTAGAGGAATATGCCACCCTATTATAACCCTAAATTGCACCAGAGATGCTTACCTGGCATCATGCCATATTATTTGACTTCTTTGCCAAGCCACTACTGAACAACTTCTTAAAAAACACTCTTTTTGAAGGCATATGCGCCATGCCCCACTACTGCATGCATGTGTATGCTGGCTGACCCACTACAGCCTGTGTATACCTAAAAAGAATGAAAAAATGGAAAGTTGCAGATGGAACACACAATTTTGGGTAATTTAACTAAACTGAATGACTGTCCATAGTCGGTCACTCGACCAAATACCTAGCCCTTTCTATCCTATAAAAGAAGGGGTATGGGTCCCATTTGAAAGGAGGAAAATCATAGCAAAGAAACTATACCCGATTTAGTATTCCCCTTGCCCCAACATTTTGCAACTATTGTTTGAAGAGGAGCATATACAGAAGAAGTTGGAGCACAATTGAAGACGAGCCCAGGACCATATTCGAGGAGAAATGTCCGATCTCACCATTGTAAGGTTATTCTTGTGAGATTAATAAAAGAGGTACTTTTCTCATCCCACCATATAAGATTGTCAATATTTAAATTTGATTATATTTTGATAGAATCTCTAACCCATTAGTTTAGAGGTTATATGCATGTGGAGTTCTTTGTTTGTCTTTTATGAATGTAGGTCAGCATTGGGAGGAGAGTAGCATTCAAGGAGCGACCAAGCATTAAAGGGATCGACATCAAATACAGAAACTAAGGTGCAACGACTAGATCTCTTTAGCCTTGTATTTCCATATAATTAATGGGAGTTATGATTGGGATGTTGGTAAAAAGTAGGAGACTTTAGGTCATTTCTGCAGGCATGATAAAACCCTTAATGCTAGTCTGTAGGAGGGATTTCCCACCCACAACAGAATTGGTGACCATACTGGGGAAAAAGGAACCTGGGGTTTGACTGGCACCAGGTTGCCAGGAAAAGTTAGGTTGTTGGCTAGGGCTTTGGTAATAACCATGATCATTACTAGTGTATGGATTGGGTGCTTGTTGAGACATCATTTGTTGATTCCTGTAATAAGACATAAAGGGTTGAGCTTGCATCGCATTCCAAGGATTTTGGGAGGGGCTTCCCCCTGCCGATCTGACGGGCATAGGAATTGGGCCTTGCTCGAGGTCCCACTGGGTATGGAAAGGGTTAGCCCTGATTGGCATCCCTGGTAAGGGGACTAGTCTCTGCCATGGATTCCAAGGTCCTTGTGAGGAATGAATTCCTAAGTGTGCCCCCTATGTAGGAATAGTACCCTGTATAGGATGTGGTTGTCCATAACCGGGGTTGCGCTCGGCCGAAACGAAATTTGATGAGAAATCGTTGTTACCAAATGCGTTGAACAAATAGAAGGGTGTCGAACCAACCAACATATTATAAGGAGGGAGTGCTTGACTACCTACTCCAAACAAGTTTATGTTAGGCCCGACAGAGTGTTGAGGAACATCGTTGAGCGAGGGGAATGAAGGGGATATATGACCCCCACTGTAAGGGAAAGTGATAAAGGGAGTGGAAGTTCCCCCAATACATCCCTGCAGAGGAGCATTGGAACTCCCTGCCCCTAGACCCAAATTTTGTAAAGTGGAGGAGGAAAGTATAGTACTCGTACTGAAGCCAGGCATCTCATATGAGAAAGGAGAGCCCGTTGTGTTTTGAGGAAACAAAGCAGTGATCGTCTCCATAGACAGAATCAGACCATTTCCCAAGGTAGAAGTAGTCGAGGCCATAGTGGACCGGACCAATGACGGTTGGTTAGGAGGTGGAACACCCCCAGTAGTGACAGTCGTGAAGGAAATATTAGTATTCCATGAAGAAGTGGCAGCATTTGCTTCCATTGTTTTTGGTGACACTACCAGACGCCCATAAGGTAGAACCTGTACGACGATGGGCAATGATAGATCAATGATGGGAGGGTTGTAAGGAACAAGAGCCTTTGCTCCAAGGTCAGAAATGATTGGTTCCTCCAAAAATGAAATTTATTCTCTCGAATATGGGTTGGGCATAGTTTCCTGTAAGCCGGTTGTCTCAAGAGACCCTTGCTGGTCTATTTTTTGCCTTAGTGGTAGCGAGGGGGGTTCGAGATCAACCACTGGCAGGCCTAGAAGCCTTTGCGATCAGCGGAACTTCTGATCCTCCACTGTGTGAGAATATCAAAGACACACTAGGGAAATCTATAATCATTTGAAAACTAGCACACACTAAAAAAGTACCTATGAGATAAAACAAGCAGTCACTAACTAGTTGGAAGAACAGTTACAACAACCAACACTAGAGAAACTTACCGGTGAAAGTGCAACTCGAATACGGAAGCACCCCCTAGGTATACTCTGCAAAGCGTGGCCCATTATCTATCCTAGGTACTGTGGCATCCCCCCGCAGTCACCTGTGTAAGTCACTAGAAAGATAGGAAACTAGGTTGCTAGCACGCAAACAATCACCAGGCGGGTACAGTCGACAGTTGGGAAGATTGCAATGAGCAGGGTATCAAGCCTGAAAACTATCAAGGGTATTGAAATAAAGTGTTCTATAAGATGAACGAGGACCTCAAATGGATTCGAGACCCATGCAGCTCTGTGGCAAATGAAATCAATGGAATCCCAAGACAAGCCCTCTATATGCGTTCCCCACTATGTTTGGTCCGAGTTTGGAGGGGTTATCTCTGCTACCTTTCCTTACATGACCTCATGTTTAGCCCCTATGTTAGAGGGGGGTCCTGGATAAATTTTATGACAATGGACCTTTTACACTCCCTATC